>VDFB02000015.1:310619159-310713611 GCA_007258455.2 Sequoia sempervirens
AACCGAAGAGGTGAATTAAATCAAGATTGAGGGATCTTCCAATCATTCATTTATGCAAGGATGGGGTGGTGAGTTAAATCACAACTTGAAGAGAATAAATTAAAATAAAATGTAAACCCTAGATCTGGGTTTAACACATGTAATGCATGAATATAATACAAAACCAAATGAATTGTAACTTTTCTGCAAAAAAAGGACATAATATTATTCACCTAGTAAAATATGACTTTCCTAAATTAGTAACATGGACTCATTCACCCCCAAAGGAAAATCGGTCCTGGTAGGCTTGTTCGAGGAGCTTTGAACTTGGAATTGAAGCTTGTAGACTATAGAATCTACTACCCTTCAACCCCTAATAGGGACTCATTCGCCAATAAATGTGAATGGGTCCTACAAGGTCCTTCCAGAAATCTCTAAATTTGGTCTTCAACTTCTAGATCTTCTCTTCTCCTTTGCACCTTTAAAATCCTATTTTTGGATTTGGGTCTACCTATAACCTACAAGAAAAATTTGGTAGTTTGTTGGTGGATAGTGGTTTTCCTTAGTCAAACCCCTTGTTGGTAATTAAACCTTTAATGATGAATGAAAATATAAAACATGTAAATGTGTGTGCAATCTAAATCTTAAGCGTGTCTAAGACTAAGATCTATGAAAATGCAAAGGCAATTCTATCCAATTGTGTTAGGATAGAAACATAAATGTAACATGAACAATACAAATGACTCACTAAAGGAGATGTCTAATTCCCTTACTAAGCCATGAATCTGAAAATACCTCTTATAGGTTGCAAATAGGATGATTATAGAAGATGGAATCACTTAGAAAACAAGTCCTTAGGCTTGGTTGTATGTTTTCTGCATTACCAACACTTAGAATCCCTCATGATTCTCCATAGGCATCTATCATCAACCTTCACTAATGCTTGATCTTGGACACAAAATGGGCTTGAAGACCTCACAATATTGCTCCAAAATTCACTTTTGGTTGCTTCTTGGCTATGAATACTTGATCTCATGAAATTTATTTGTCTCTAGGATTGCTTGAAATCTTCTTCTAGTTGAAATCATGTGAAATAGCCTTGTATTTATACATAATTTGAGAATTAACCCTGAAATTCAAACAATTCAATCTGACAATAGATCTAGATATCAAAATTATTGAAATCCCATCAGGATCAAATTCAAAAAGGGGGTCCTCGTTAAGGGAGGACCCATTAACCACCTAGGGCAAATGGGTCCTAGCACTAATTTCTAGGACCTTTCCTTCAGGGAATGAAAGAGCATAAAAAACTAATGTACAATATCCCAAGAAAGGGGGGTCCTATAGAGGGAGGACCCATTCACCACCTAGGGTGAATGGGTCCTAGCACCAATTTCTAGGACCTTTATTTCACCCAATTAAATGTTTTGTAATTTTAATTACAGGTGTTGGGATAGATCTTTAGGTGTCACAAATAATGCTTAAATTTGAATTAAATGGGCTAATTAGCTCCAATTAGCCACAATTAATTAAGAGGAGCCTAGATAAGTGTGAAAGTGTGTTACAACACTTTACAACACCATAAATAGGGTACACATTAGGTGCATTTTATTTGAAAAAGGGGCCCCTTAGTCTCCATTAATTAAAGTAACCCTAGAAAAGTGTGAAAATGTGTTACAACACTTTAGAACACTTTAGCAAGGTATAATTTAAGTATATTTAGTTTGAAAAATAGGCCTAGATTAATTTGAAAGTGTACAACACCTTTCAACACTAACCCAAGGTACAATTAAGTTAATTATATTTTAATTATTCCCAAATTAATTGGAAAAGGGCCACTTTTTTTGACACTACACATGGTAGCAAGATTTCATGCTACATGTAAGGAATCTCATGTCAACACAGTAAAGAGAATGTTTAGATTTATCAAAAGCCCGATTGACATGGAATATGGGCATATTGTAGCAGTGGTTTCTATCAAGTATCTGAAGGATCAGCTAAGGCCATATTCAACATGGGTTTTCTGAGAGCTTCTCAAATGTGTGGTTTGCAGGTCTAGAGAGTGTTTGATGGATCCAAAAAAAATGTTTTCCCTCAAATAGAATTAGGGTTTGGAAGATAATCACTAGGGTTTCAGTCATTGCATTGTTAATAGGACTTTTATATTATTCGTGATTTCCTATCAACCTTTCCAAGTTGCTTAAGTAAAAAATAATCCTTTGGAGTCATCTAGGGAACTAGAACGCTTCCCTAATTAAAGTAACCCCTAGAAAAGTAATTTAAAAATGGGCCCCTTGGGATCCATTAATTAAAGTAACCCTATAAAAGTGTTAAAGTGTGTTACAACGCTTTACAACATTTTAGCAAGGTATAATTTAAGTATATATATATTTTGAAAAATAGGCCTAGATTAATGTGAATGTGTACAACACATTTCAACTCTAACACAAGGTATAACTAAGTTAATTATATTTCAATTATTCCCAAATTAAGTGAAAAAGGACTCATTTTTTTGACACTACATTTAGCCCCCAGTTTAGCTGCCATATGATACTATGTGAATATGCACGCTAAAGGAAATAACTACTATGAAAAAGGACACTCATATGGATTCATTAGGGAGAATGAAGCCCCCACTATAGCTACCTACGAAACCACAATTTCAGGAATTGCATTCTGCAACACAAATTTGTTAGATGATCAAAAGTCCTCTTATCAAACTCCTACAAAGAATTGAATTCAAGGGTAGATGTATGGCCCCTAATTCTTCTTGCTTTATGGAGGTTGAATCAGGTTGAACACGAAACTACATCAAATAACCTAGGTCAAACCATAGGTTATTTCCAAGTACCATACCACATAATGATAAAAATTTTATGGGATCAAAGTAGAATCATGAATTCAACACAACAAGCAACATAAAAAATGGAGTCCTCTAGCTCCCTATATGTTGCTTTGAGTGATTTTTTCTTTTAAATGACTAAGCTTTATTTACTAGGGTTTTACTATATAGTAATGTAAATGACTCTTTTCACTATTCATTTGATATTTACCTTGTTGTAATTTTACCTTGGTGCAAAGTGAGTGAGAATGTTGACAAAAAGAGTCTGCAAGCCCCAAGGTTGGATGAGCTCCACAACGATGTAGCTCAAGATGTCCTTCAACAATAAATGAGTGCATTTTTTTTTATTTTTCATCTTTTTTGTGCTTTTACTATAATTTTTTATGTAATTTGAGTAATTTTAGGATCTTAGAATAAATTGGTGCAAAGTGTCCTAGAATAGTTGAAAGTGTTTGAGACCCCATCAAAATATGGCCTAGGTGCCCATATTGTATAAAAAGTGTCTTAGATCAACTTTAGTGATACCTATTATTTGGTTTAGAACTTATTCCATGTAATTTTCCTTTTAGGTCCCCCCCTCAAGCTCGTCAGCTCCTAGTAGGGAGGAAAATCTTCTTCCTTCATGAGTCGGTGGCATGAATATTAGAGGAGGAGATTCAGTTTTTGTAGGAGGACCTCGCAAGGGTATAGGCAGAAAAGGATTGTATAGATTGAGAGTGCATCCAGGAACTCATCAAAGAGGTAAGACCATCCGGGCTGGTTGAGGGTCTTTAGCTAAAGTCAACTAGGTCACAATCCCATACTACTATATCAGGATGACCATGAAGATCACTAGCCCCTAAGGGATCTGGCAGTCATGAACCCTATTAGATTTTGTATTTAGCAATGTATATGTACTAAAAAAATTTATGATGATTTTTATATATATGAGCACTTGTGTTTTTGTTTTTTATGATCTTGTGTTTAACTAAATGTCAATGTGATTTATCAAATATCCTATGTAAGAATATCCAATAAATGTCTCCATGATTTAATGCTTTATGTGATCTAATTAAACCATTTACAATTTATGTTAGATGCTACATTGTGATTACATATGCCATGATAACTTAAATAATCATATGATCTAATGATATTAAATTCATATAATAATTTAAATTAACATATCACACCATATTTTGAATAGTATGCCCACTAAAGTAACTAAACAAAGAATTTAAATAATTACCCTAGAATCTAAGATAAACATATGTTATCATGTATCAAAGAAGAAAGCAATGTGAGACCAAATAGAGAAATATATACTTAACCTAACAACATCAATCAGTCATACTATTCAAAAGATGAAATACTAGATGTAATATCAACGCAAATGCATGACATTTATATGTTCCTTTAGAGGTGTACCATCCATTTCTGTCAATCTGTAAACTC
Organism: Sequoia sempervirens; assembly: GCA_007258455.2. Lineage (NCBI taxonomy): Eukaryota > Viridiplantae > Streptophyta > Pinopsida > Cupressales > Cupressaceae > Sequoia > Sequoia sempervirens. The sequence continues at coordinate 310,623,415 of VDFB02000015.1, forward strand.
CAGACCCATAGTTTTCTTTGCTAATGTAAGGTCCTAACTAGTTAGGGCTAAATTTTCCTTTCTCATTCGGGAGGGAATTGACATTTTGTTGATTTTCATATAACACTAAGTCACCTTGTTTGAATTCATGGGGGATGACATTGTCATTGTAACGATGCTTCATTCTTTTAGAGTAAGCTTCTAGATGCTCGAGAGCATTGCTACACTATTCATTAAGTATTTTGAGTTGATGGAATCATTTTTCTTTGTAAGTAGTGTCATCAATGAGCCTGTTAAGAGAAATTCTGAAGGAAGGAATTTCTAACTCCAAAGGAAATATTGCTTTAGCACTATAGACTAGGTTATATGGATTATTTCTAGTGGATGTTCTAATGCTCGTATGATAGTCCCACAAAGCATAGGATAATTGCATATGCCAATATTTATTGTGTTTATTTACTATTTTTTGTGAGATTTGTTTGATAGTTTTGTTAGTTGCTTCTACTTGTCCATTTGATTGTGGATAGTATGATATTGAGAAACGATGTTGAATATCGAATGTTTCCAAGAATTTCTTCACCTCATTGTTTTTGAATGGATTTCCATTATCTAAAACTAACGCAAAAGGGAGACCAAAGTGAGCAATAATACATTCTAATATGAAACAACATATTGCATCAGCTATTGAGGAATAAAGAGGGATAACTTCTACCCATTTCATGAAGTAATCAGTTGTAGTAATGATAAATGTATATCTAGTAGAAGAAGGTGGTGATATCTTCCCAATAAGGTCCAAACCCCAAACCAAAAATGGCCAAATAGGAAATTGAGCACAAAGTTTGGAGGAAAGGGAATGAATCAATTTTTTGTGTTCTTACCATTTATGAAATTTCTTCACGTACTCAAAACATTCTTGTTCCATGTGTCTCCAATAATAGCCTATGTGGATTAATTTTTAAACCAAGGATCTCCCTTCAAAATGTCCCCCACAAGCACCTACATGAGCTTCTTCAAGTGTTACAGGGATTTTGGATTATTTAAGACACCGAAGTAAGAGGCCATTAAATGATCTTCTATATAGAACATCTACCAGGATTATGTATTTGGATGCAATATTTCACATATGAGCTAGAGTGTTCTTATTTGTATGCTCAGCAAAGGTACCATATTTTAAATAGTTAAATATTGTTGCATAACATTTAGTAGAATTATCATTATTAGTCAAGAACACCTCTTTGCTTTCATCGTCTATCGATGGTTTAGGGATCATTTGAACTTTAAATGTGAAGTTGACTAGGAGATCATTAGGAGATACAGGGTAAGCAATGCTTTCCATTGCATTTGTGTGTCAATGTTCCTTTTGTGGGATGTCTACCATATATGATTCAAATTTTCTTAATAATATCATTGTAAGATCTCTATATCAAGTAAGCTTAACATGATTTTTTTGATATGTGCCATTTATTTTTTTAATAATTAAGAGTGAATCTCCAAATATAGATGTGTATGAATTTTAATGCTAACATGACACATATACTAGCTATTAAAGCCTCATACTCTGTAGTATTATTTTTACATAGGAAGTTTAGATGGAAAGATAAGGGAATAGGCTTACTTGAAGGAGGGATTAATATAACTCCTACTCTAAAGCCCGTCCTACACTTAGATCCATTGAAGTACAATTCCCATATTTCTTTGTCCTTTTGAATAGCCAACACATTCTCATCTGGGAATGAGTCTATATTAGGTAATGCTAGGGGAGAAGGAGTGTTAGCTAAGTGGTCGGTCAAGGGTTGTCCTTTAATCACTTTTTGTGAGACAAACATAAGGTTAAAATCACTTAACAACATAGCCCAATTAGCTAAGCATCTTGATAAATATGTCTTAGTAAAAATATGTTTTAAGGGATCAAACTTTGTCAAAACATGAATTTTGAAATTCAGTAAATACTATCTTAGTTTACTAATAGTGAACACAACAGCAACAAATTGTTTCTCTATTGTTGTGTAACAAGTTTCATAATCAATCAAATTTTGACTGATGTAATAAATAGGATGTTCTTTATCGTTATCATCTTGTTGAGCCAACAATGCTACAAGAGCATGGGATGATGCTATAGTGTAAAGGATGAACAACTTGTGTTGCATAGTGGATTTCAAAATAGGTGGAGTAACAAGATAATCTTTAAAACTCTAAAATCCATGTTTACAATCCTCATTCTAGTCAAACTAAACATCTTTCTCAAAGAGTTGTGTGAATGGTAATGTTTGATCAACTAAGGAATCTACAAAATGATGGATAGCTTGAATCCTTCCTTGTAACATACATAATTGAGAGATGTTTCCAGGAGGTGGCATGCTGATAATATCATAAATTTTCTGTGTCAACCTCAATGCCTCTATGAGATACGATAAAATATAAAAAAATTCCACTATCTACACCAAAGACACACTTTTTCATATTCAATCTCATGTTGTACTTTTGTATTCGTTCAAAAATTTTATAAAGAAAATTTACATGGTCTTGTCGAGTTAAAGATTTGGCTAAAATGTCATCAACATAATCTTCCAAGATCTTATGTATGTAATCATAAAATTTTAATGGAATTTCTCATTGATATGTTGCGCCTACATTTTTCAATCCAAAAGGCATGAATTCCCAACAAAATGTTCCCCAAGCGGTTGTAAAAGTGGTTTTCTACTAATCTTGAGGGTTGATGAAGATTTGGTTTATCTAGAAAATCCATTAATGAATGCCAAGGCATGTCCTACAGTGGAGTCTACTATTATGTCGATATTATGAAGGGGAAACTCATCTTTTAAAGATGCTTTATTCAAATCTCTGAAGTCTATACACATCCTAATACGATTATCAATTTTCACAACTACGACGATATTTGAGATCCATGGAGAATAATCAATAGGTTAGATAAATTCAGCATCAAGAAGTTTCTCAATTTCAATCTTAACTAGTAAGGCTATTTTAGGATTCATCTTTTGTATTTTTTGTCGCACTGGTTCACCATCTTCCACAAGGACTATTTTATGTGTTACAATTTTAGCATCAATTCCTTACATGTCTAAGTAAGTCCAAGAAAAGAATTCTGGAAAGTCATGAAGTAAAGTTCCATGATCTTCTTGTTTAGCTTCATCAAGGAACTTCCCTACTTGAATTATCTCCTTGTTATTGATATCCATCGGTATATTGATTATATCTCCCAAAGGAAGCACTTTTAGTTTTTATATTTCAAGATTATACTCTTTATCCTTGGCACTTCCATTGATTTCATTTTCTTCCTCATCTTGTTTAATACTAACCATAACACATATAACCCATTTCTTTGTGAGAGGGGTGACTGATTTATCATAGACACCTAGCATTTCTTTCAAAGTTTCACTATCCTCAAAGCATTCCAAAGAATCATCTGAATTTATATCAATCAACTCAAGATGCTTCAAGGTGAGAGTTTATTTTCTATAGTTAGAGATGATAGTGTTGATGTTGAGTGAAGGTCACTTTCTTGCTTGAGTTATCTTAGAAGGGAAATATCCTAAACCACTTTTTGTCTCTTGTGTGTTAGGCTCTCTAGGAATACATATGCCTTTCTCTTTCTTCCCAACTCCTTTTCCATTATAAACAAGATGTTTCATAATCTCATAACCTCTCCCATAAAGTCTTTCCATGTTTCTTTTGGGTTTGGTGGTTGTTGATAATTTATCTCATCAAAAAAATTGTATAGCTTATGTCTTCTTCCAAAGTAGATAAGGTAGATGGTTGTGAGATATCATTTTAAATTTGCTTTGAAATTATCAATGGTTTCTTTTTCTTTTTAGTTTATTTTGTTGTTATCTTATATTCTCCCATGAATGTTGGTGTGAAATCCAAGGAACCCCAATCATCTACTAGCAACTTAGTAAGTTAATCAATGTCTATTTCATATTCTTTCTCTTATTTTGTAACTTCTTGTGGTGTATTGGATTCCAATGCTTCTAAAGGATCTCATCCTCCTCTCTTAACCATCAAGAAAATTTCTTGTTCGGGATCATCTTTTAGTGTTTAGAATTTGTTGTTATATACATATTTCATGACACGATGCAAAGTAGAAGGCACGCCATTCATTTCATCAATCCAAGGTCTCCCTAAAAGGAGATTAACCTAACATCGTTCTAATCGCTCAAATATCTTCTTCAGAATGGCCGGATGTATTCCTAGAGAGCCTAACACACAAGAGACAAAAAGTGTAACCCATATGCAAGGTTATATGTCATTTTTAAGGGGTGAAAAATGAAAAAATGGAGTGATTTGACCAATTTTGAGACCCCAAAAGGGATAACTAGGGTTAGGGAAACTAAAGAGAAAGATATAATGTGATTTGGGGGAGTTTTGAGGGGGTTTTTTTTGCTAGTTGGAGTTTTTGGGAAGAAAAGAACATTGGAGGAGGAGAGCTTGCTCAACCAATCATGTAAGCTTGTCCATTTTAGGAGGTTAGTCCTTTAGTTGTTCAAACCATGTAGGCTTGTATGGTTGTGTGATGCTGATTCTTGTATGTGGGTGTGTGAAATGGGGTATAAATGATGTGGCTATTTTTCAGCGATGGACAAAATTGTTAGTCCTTGTACTTGGTTGTGTTGTATTGATGTTTTATGTTTCTATTGTACGTGTTATGCAATATGAGAATGAAGTTTTTGGGTGTGAAATCTTGGCCAAGTGAGTGTGTAAATCCTTGAGTAGGGGCCCTTTTAGATTCTCTTGGCTAGGGGGTTTGGTGAAAGAAAATATGGCTTGATGACTCATTATGGTTGGGTGGTTAGCATTTCTCCCATTACCTTGAAATCTGCAGGTTGTAAAAGCACATTATAAAACTCTTCTTTAGACCCATTGTGAGGACCACAAAATTATGTGTGAAATGAGAAACATCTTGTGACAGATGGAGAACATGGTAAAATAAACTCGTTTATATACTGTTATGTAGCATTAAGTCCCTTCTAGAGAAGGTAGAGTTGCATATTTAAAAATTACAACCCAACAAGGATGTGAGTGACTGCTCTACACTACATGTATTCAGCTGTATCCTAATTCAATGCATGAAACTCAGTGTTGTCTTGTGTGTATGTATACTAAAATGAGTCAAGTTATATACCAGCAATCACCTAGATGGGTATTTAAGGGTGAACTCTATGCAACAATATTATATGGTTAAGAAGTATTTATTGATAAGACTCCATATCATTTATTGGATATATTTCCTACTTGTTCCAGGTACATAGAAGAGAATAAAACTAATAAGTGGGGGTTGAGCTACTGAACCCTGTTCTATATAAACTATGCAAATGGATTTTGTTAATTACAAGCCATTAAGCTAAGAGATAACCACAGGCCACTAACGTACGTGGGTTGTATAAAATTCCTCATAAATGAACCTATAGAAAAAAGGAAATGAATGTAAAAATAAAATAAGATTAAAAGGAAAAAAATAGTGCAGTAGTGAGGAATCAGATTTCTCCAATGAAAAGACTTTTCAATGATTAAATAATAATTGCTAATAATTTCAATTTTGTTGTTTTTGGGCAGGAGGGAAAAATAAATAGATGCAAAACCCCCAATCCCCCTTTGCTAGTATCGGCCTTTCATTTCTCCAAATCGACGAGTTGTAGCCTGAAATTAAGGTTTTGATGAGGATTTTAGAATATGTTTAATAAAATGAAAATTACAGCCAAGATCCTAATAACATGTACCTTAAGGTTTTATCATTACAACTGCCTTTACCTTATGTAGTTGCGCTCACAAGGTTGACTGCCCTATTTCAAACAAAAACAAAATAAGATTTAAAACACCAAACAGTCGCCCCACAGAATATGAACTAAAACATAAGAGAATGGCTGGGTAAGGGACGCCCACACAGGGCCTACAAAACAAAACCATACGTTCTATTTCATCTTGATTATGGGTGTGAAATTAGGGGAAATCGAATAGCAAATAAAAATGATAAATGAAACCATGTATCATAAACGTCCAAGTTCAAGTGTTGAGCATGCTCATTTTCTAGAAGTAAAATTTTCTTGAGTAGTGTTTGTAGTTTTTTTCTCCTCTGCCCAGGGTGCGACCTCTCATACTCATGCTCAAACAGTAAATGGTTAAAGTTAGGTTACATTTAGGGTTTTCTACTTTTCTTTCTTTAACCTTAAAGAAAAGGAAAATTCACCATGTAATTTCCAAAGGAATAAGTGGGAAATTTAACATGAGTATCTCCTCAATATTTAATCAACATCTTTAAACTCGTGAGATTGATGTTAATGAAACTTTAGTAGTTGGTCGAAGTGTTTTAAAAAGAAAAAGAAAAAGAAAAAGAAAAAATAGCATTGTCTATAACTTAAGAAATAATATTTATTGATACAATTATTAATTATGCCTTTGATAATAATTATAACATAGTGTGGTGATTTTAATACAAATATAGTAATGATTTCAATGATTTAAGCACACTCATAGATTTTATTTATAATCTTAGAAGATAAATCCCTATCAAAGTAACCACTTTTCAAATCAACACTAAATACATATACATCATTCTTACTATAAACTTTAATGTTAATTCTAAATTTAAATGCTATCAAATTAAATGTTAATATTAATTTCAAATGCTATCATTAACTCAAAATTAAAAGAATTGTTGATATATCCTAAACCACTTTTTGTCTCTTGTGTGTTAGGCTCTCTAGGAATACATATGCCTTTCTCTTTCTTCCCAACTCCTTTTCCATTATAAACAAGATGTTTCATAATCTCATAACCTCTCCCATAAAGTCTTTCCATGTTTCTTTTGGGTTTGGTGGTTGTTGATAATTTATCTCATCAAAAAAATTGTATAGCTTATGTCTTCTTCCAAAGTAGATAAGGTAGATGGTTGTGAGATATCATTTTAATTTTGCTTTGAAATTATCAATGGTTTCTTTTTCTTTTTAGTTTATTTTGTTGTTATCTTATATTCTCCCATGAATGTTGGTGTGAAATCCAAGGAACCCCAATCATCTACCAGCAACTTAGTAAGTTCATCAATGTCTATTTCATATTCTTTCTCTTATTTTGTAACTTCTTGTGGTGTATTGGATTCCAATGCTTCTAAAGGATCTCATCCTCCTCTCTTAACCATCAAGAAAATTTCTTGTTCGGGATCATCTTTTAGTGTTTAGAATTTGTTGTTATATACATATTTCATGACACGATGCAAAGTAGAAGGCATGCCATTCATTTCATCAATCCAAGGTCTCCCTAAAAGGAGATTATAGGAAAAGCCTTAATCAAATGTTGTTTTCATGAGTTTGTAATGTTACTTCCCCATGAAAGGAAAAAAAAATAACATTTGACCTTGGATTTTGTAATGTTACTTCCCCAACTATGATAGGTAATGTGATGACTATGAGCAGTTGTTTTCCTATGTTTTAAAATCCATGAATACATAAAGAATAAGGTTTAATAGTATTTTTACTCATTCTGAGTTTTTTCAAAAGGCTCACACTACACACATTCATGGTCGAACCATTGTCAACAAGGGTTCATTTTATTGCAATTTGATCGATATAGACTATTATGTTGAAAGCTTCATATTTCTTTTGAATTTATCAGGGAGGTAACTCACACTAGTGAAAAACTATGTCCAAGTTCATTTGATTCACTCCTTGAATTAACACTGCTACATCATTTGAACTAGTGTTAGAAGGAATCATAACTTGTTGCAAGGCCTCTTGGAGTATGCTATGATAACTAGGTGATACTTGAAATAGTTACCATATAGAAATCTAAGTAGGAGTGCTCTTAAGGTGTTCGACAAGATTATATTCCTTTCCATTGTTTGTCATCAAACAAGGAGCACTAGGCAAGATAGGATTAGGCAATGGTAATGAAACAGGAGTTGTTTGTTGTTTCCTATTGTTCCTTATATTTTAGGTATGTGCAATGATATTATAGCTCATTTTTTGTGAAGCATTACTAGTGTCAAGTGATGTCTTATTTTTTGGTGGTTCAAGGATAAGCACAAATTTATTTTAAAGTTGTGGTTTGTGTCAAGGAGGGTATATTATGAGTTGTGGTGTGATGGTATTAACATCCTTGTATTTTGGCTTTTCATGACAAGCCTTAGTGGATGAACCTTTTGAGATGAATTCCTCGAGGGCTTCATCTAACATGTCAAATTAATTGCTAGTAAAAGGCTTGAGAGATAGGTTAACCTTTAAAAGGAAACTTGAGATAACTTTGTTTTATGCTTTTGTTGTTTTTATCTTTTGTTTTGTTTTCTAATGATTGCTAAATGTAATCTAACTTGTCTATGAATGTAGTAATACTAAAAGTGCATAATTCTAATGTCACTTTTAACTAAAATATGCAATAAATTTTTTCCCAAATGTTACTAAATCTAATAAATAAACATGAATTTGAAAGAAAAAATAATCTATTTTAGACTAGTACTTCTTGGATTTCAAAATAGAGACAAAAATGCTTATCAGAAGCAAAAAACTACTCAAAATTTTTGCTGCCAAAATTTGTACAGGGACTCATTCACCACAAAAGGTGAATGGGTCCTAGTGTAGGTATTTGTAGGGATCAAAAATGGGTCTAAAACACTAGAACATACTCAGAAATCTTACTATTCAGGGTGTCTAGGGACTCAATCGCCACTAAAGGTGAATGGCTCCTAGATTTAGGGTTTTATGAGTTTGATTTTAGTTTTTCTGATTTAATTCTATGTATATTTTGTCTTAGATTTGTAACAGTGAATTCTTTAACAAATTTTCCATATATAAGTTCTCTAAATGCAACTTTTACTATGATTAAATGATGACTAAAATGAATAAATCTAGAATGCAATTTGAATCTAAATGCTTGAATGATGATCTCAATGTGAACAAGATGGAAAAATAAATTATATTTAAAGTTATTTTTAAATTTTTTTATTAAATATAAGAAATCCAAACATGCAATTTTTTCCTACATGCAATGTTTACTAATGCGCAATGAATAAAAACCTAAATGCAATGCAAACTAGGATCTAGGCTTTGAATCCACTCCAAAATAGAAACTAAGGTGTTCAAAAAGAGGTCAGGGTCACCAAGATGAAACATAGATAAAAGGGATAAGGATATGAAGTCTAACCCCCTTTAGTCTAGTTAGGATTCCATTCAAAAGATGAGATCCAATAATCTTGAAATAACTATCAATCCAAGATGTGAATGAAGTCAAGATTGAGGGATCTTGCAATCCTTCCTTTATGTAAGGATAGGGTGGTGAGTTAAATCACAAATTGAAGAGATTAAACTAAAATATTATGCAAACCCCAACTCTAGGTCTAACACATGTTATGCATGAATCTAATACAAAAAAAAAAAATGTAACTTTTCTGAAAAAAAAGGAGATAATACTGTGCACTTGGTCAAATCTAACTTTCTTGAATTTTTGGCAAGGACTCACTCACCACCAAATTCCAATGGGTCTTGGTAGGCTTGTTTGAGGAGCTCTAAACCTGAAACAGAATCTCGTATACTGTAAAATATGCTACTCTTCAACCCCTAACAGGGACTCAATCACCACTAAAGGTGAATAGGTTCTACTAGGTCCTTCACAAAATTTCTCAATTTGGTATTCAACTTCCAAATCTACTCTTCTCCTTTACACCTTGAAATTCCTATTTTCGGGTCTAGGTCTGCCTATAACCATCAAGAAAAATTTGGTAGTTTTTTGGTGGATAGGAGTTTTCCTTAGTAAAACCCCTTATTGGTAATTAAACCTTTGATGATGAATGAAAATCTAAAACATGTAAATGTGTGTGCAATCTTAATCTTAAGTGTGTCTAAGACTAAGATCTATGAAAATTCAAAGGCAATTCTATCCAATTGTGTTGGGATAGAACCCTAAATGTAACATAAACAATGCAAATGACTTACTAAAGGAGATGTCGAATTCCCTTACTAAGCCACAAATCTAAAAATACCTCTTGTAGGCTGCAAACAGGATGATTATAGAAGATGGAATCACTTAGGAAACAATTCCTTAGGCTTGGTTGTATGTCTTGTGCATCCCCAACACCTAAAATACCTCATGATTCTCCATAGGAATCTATCATCAACCATCACTAATGCTTGATCTTGGATACAAAATGAGCTTGAAGACCTTACAATGTTGCTCCAAACTTCACTTTTGGTTGCTTCTTGGCTATGAATACTTGATCTCATAAAAGTTCTATGTCTCTTTGATTGCTTGAAATCTTCTTCTAGTTGAAATCATGTGAAATAGCCTTGTATTTATACATAATTTGAGAATTAACCCCAAAATTCAAACAATTCAAGTCGACACTAGATCTAGAGATGAAAATTATTGAAATCTTGTCAAGATCAAATTCAAAAAGGGGGTCCTCATTAAGGGAGGAAACATTCGTGACCTAGGGTGAATGGGTCTTGGCACTATTTTTCAGGACCTTTCCTTCAGGGAATGATAGAACATCAAAAAACCATGTAGAATATGCCAAGAAATGGGGGTCATATAGAGGGAGGACCCATTCACCAGCTAGGGCGAATGGGTCATAGCACCAATTTCTAGGATTGGTGTAGGAACACCCACACCACAATGTTCATCTTTGGTCAATTGAGTTCCTAGTATGTTTATGTTAGTATTTTGTGTTTATTTTGTCCAATAAGGTCTACAAGACCAACCATAAACTAATAAATGTGTTTGTTAAGTCATTTAGGGAAGAAGGTTAATCTTACACCTACAAGTGTTTGTAGCCTTTGAAGGAAAATCTTGAAGTTTGTATTAGGGGGTTGCAAGGTTTGGGTCTTATGAAGGTGATGAGGCTATTTTATTTCCTTTAGTATGATTTTAATTGTCATAGGTTGCAAATAATGCATAGGTGTTTAAATATGCTTGTAAAAGTGATCCAAATAGGTAATTAGGCCTCCAATGGTCTTAATCTTTAAAAAAGTTCTTAAAAGGCAGTTATGGGCATTGGGGAGATGGTTATTGGTTTGAGAATATATTTAAAGGCCTCTTCAAGGCTTGGGAGAGGTTAGAAGAAGCATTGTATTAAATTTGCAAGAAGAAATACCACATTTTCCTATGCAAAACTCTATTTTTCACTGTTTTCCTAAAATTTGCAGGCTGTGTATGGAATAGTATAGAACTTTAATGATCTAAAATTTTCAGTTTCATGTAGATATAAATCTTACCTTTCCTTTGAGTCCATTATGAAGATTTAGTATTCATTTTGGAGGGAGCATTCAAAGATTTTCTAAAACTGCCCATGTAAGGTAGAAAAAGCATGGTTTGGGAGTTAATTTAATGGCATAAGCCTTCCACCTATTTTTAATAATGTTTCTCAGTGGTAAGTAAATATAATATGGTAGGGTAACTTTTTTTTTATTTTAGATGCATAAAAGAAACAATTTAGGAGGTTGGGAATGTTGCCCTTGGGCAAACTGAGTGTATTTTCATGTGGAGCAGGGGTGTCCATGAGGATTTGTAAAGAAATAGTAAAGGAAATGATACTGTGATGTATTTGTGAGTTTATGCAGGGTTTACTCATGATGTTTGATGCATTTTCTATGCTTCTAAAAGCTGGGAGATAGGTGATTCATTAAAACACTAGGTTAATGCATGGTAAAGGAAGGCTTCATAGAACAGTGATAAAGAGGCCTTGAAGTTATAACTACATTATGGAATTTGGTGTTTTGGCATATAATAAATGACTATCAAAGAGTTCATGGTGATTGGAGAATTCTAAAGGGTAGTTTGTTTGTAAATTAGGCCTAATTTTGTAGCCTTTTGAGTAGGGTCACTTAATGAAACTCTACAATTTTGCAAAAGAACCTTGCATGAATGACTGGGGAATTGTATTTGATGTTGAGTTGGTATTTTTATAGCCTTCTTGAAAATATATGCTCTTTTGTTGATTTTGGTGAGTTGAAGCTATAGTGTTGATATTTGAGAGAAGTTGTGTCAAATTGTTTCTTGGGTTTCCACCACCTCTGCATCATAGTGGTATCAGAGCAGGGAGTAGATTTTGGTTTGTATTTTGCAGGTTGAAGAAGAGGAAAGGTTGACAAGATGCCTCCAAAGAACAAAGATATGGCTAAAGAGATGAAGGAGATGAAGGAAAGGCATGCAAGAGAACTCAAAGAGTTGGAAGAGAGAATCATAGCCCTGGAGACAAACAAAAGAAGGGATGCTGAAGAGAGTGAGACAAAAGAAGATGAAGATGAAGAGTTTCAACACATGGAAGAAGAACTTGATCCAGAGGACCGAAGAATTGCAAAGTTGCTAAAGGAAGTGAAGACGGAAAAGCCTAAGGTAAAAATTGATGTTTCTAAATATGGTGGTAGTCTAAATGATGAACTACTTGACTGGATTGATGCATTAGATAATCATTTTGAATGTGAAGAATTTCCTGAGGAACAAAGAGTAAGGATTGCAAAGACTAGGTTGCAGGGTCATGCTTTGGTATGGTGGGATTACTTTCAGTCTAATAGGAGGAAACAAGGAAAGTCTAAGATCACATCATGGGACAAGATGATATTAAAATTGAAAGGTAAATTCTTACCCAAGGATCAGAAGTTCAAATGTTTAAGAGATTACAAAAATTAAGAGAAAGGGAAATGGATATTAAGTCTTATATTGAGGAGTTTTATAAATTAAGTCTAAGGTTTGGTCATCATGAGAATGAAGATGAAAAAATTGCTAGGTATATTGGTGGTTTAAGGCTTAATATGCAAGATTAATTGGTTTTGGCTAACCCTAGGAGTCTAGAGGATTGTTATCAAATGGGTATTAGGGTGGAGGAGAAATTGAAGAGAAGGCAAGACAAAGTAGTTAGAGGAAGAGGTGGTGGATCAAGAGGAAGAGGATTCATGTCTAGTTCAAATCCAACCAATGATAGTCAAGAGGATGTCATGAAAGATCAAGAGAATTTTGATTCCAGAGGTGGATGGAGAGGCACAAGAGGTAGATTTGGAGGAGGTAGGAACTCCAACAATGCATTTTTAGGAAGATGCTACACTTGTAACCAGCCTAGACATCCATCCTTCAAGTGTCCTTAAAGGCAAGGATAAAGCTCTCATGGTGGAGAAAGGAGGAATCAATTAGTGCATGAAGATGAAGAGAGTGTGGCTTCATCTATTATTAATCTCACATCAGAGGTTGGAGAGAGTTTGATGATTAGAAGAACATTTCTTAAGGTGTCCAATCCATAAGAACCCCTACAAAGGAAAGCACTCTTCAAAATCAATTGCAAGGTACAAGGTAAGGTATGTAGGATGGTAGTGGATTCAAGCTCAACTGAAAATATGGTTTCTTGTGAAATGGTGAATAGAATAAATTTGAAAAGAAGCCCTCATGATTTTCCCTACAAGGTCTCTTGGTTAAGCAATGGTCAATAATTGATAGTGAATGAGAAAGCTATGGTAGATTTTCAAATAGGTGAGTATAAGGATAGTTTTATTTGTGATATTTTTCTAATGGATTGTTGTCACATCCTTCTTGGAAGACCATGACAGTATGATAGGAGTGCCATCTATGATGGGAAAGGAAATAAGTACTCAATCTTGAAAGATAGACAATAGTTTGTTTTGACTCCTTGGATAGGGGGTGAGAAAGGAAAAGCAAAAGTCATCATGTGTGGGAACAAGGAGCCTCTAAATGTTGTGAAAGAGGTAACAAATTCTGATGATACGCACAAATGTAAATCTAAAAGTGTAGGTATAGTAGATCTAAAGGTCAATTCAAGGTTGATGAAGACAAAGACAATGAATGTGTAGGACAATGTGCTAGTAGGTACTATAGAGTTCCATGTGGTTATGCAACAAGTTGAGAAGCAATCATAATCTGATGGTACAGTGAGTAGATAGACTAAGAGGATAGGGGTAAGGAAAGATAATAAGGCAGTGAGTAAAGGACAAGCAAAATAGGGTAGACAAGACAGTTACAGACCTAAGTATGAAAGGACAGTGAGGAAAACTAGGGAAGTACTGACATATGTTTGTTTGCAGGTACAATGCAGGATAAAAATTCACATCTTGGTCAGGAGAAGGATATAAGACAATTGATTGGTCTGAGAACAAAGGTAAGGAAAAATGCTTGTCTACATACAATACACCATGAAGGAATTTTAGGATAGTTTGTATACCGAGTGCACATGAAACAGTGGATTGCATTTGTGAATCAAGTGAGTTTATGTAATGCTTGGAGGCAGTGGTATCCACACCAACTCATGGGACATGAGAATTTTCTAGGGGGGGTGTATGGTGCAAGAGCACCTACACCACAATGTTCATCTTTGGTCAATTGAGTGGCTAGTAGGTTTATGTTAAGTATTTTGTGTTTATTTTTTCCAATAAGGTCTAAAAGACCAACCATAAAGTAATAAATGTGCTTGTTAAGTCATTTAGGGAAGAAGGTTAATCTTGCACCTACAAGTGTTTGTAGCCTTTGAAGGAAAATCTTGAAGTTTGTATTAGGGGGGTGCAATGTTTGGGTCTTACGAAGGTGATAAGGCTATTTTCAAGCCTTTAGTATGATTTTAATTTTCATAGGTTGCAAATAATGCATAGGTATTTAAATATGCTTGTAAAAGTGATCCAAATAGGTAATTAGGCCTCCAATGGTCCTAATCTTTAAAAAAGTTATTAAAAGGTAGTTATGGGCATTGGGGAGATGGTTCTTGGTTTGAGAATATATTTAAAGGCCTCTTCCAGGCTTGGGAGAGGTTAGAAGAAGCATTGTATTAAATTTGCAAGAAAAAATACCACATTTTCCTATGCAAAACTCCATTTTTCACTATTTTCCTAAAATTTGCAGGCTGTGTACGGAATAGTATAGAACTTTAATGATCTAAAATTTTCAGTTTCATGTAGATATAAGTCTTACCTTTCCTTTGAGTCCATTATGAAGATTTAGTATTCATTTTGGAGGGAGCATTCAAAGATTTTCTAAAACTACCCATGTAAGGCAGAAAAAGCATGGTTTGGGAGTTAATTTAATGGCATAAGCCATCCACCTATTTTTAATAATGTTTCTCAGTGGTAAGTAAATCTAATATGGTAGGGTAACTTTTTTTTATTTTAGATGCATAAAAGAAACAATTTAGGAGGTTGGGAATGCTTCCCTTGGGCAAACTGAGTGTATTTTCATGTGGAGCAGGGGTGTCCATGAGGATTTGTAAAGAAATAGTAAAGGAAATGATACTATGATGTATTTGTGAGTTTATGCAGGGTTTACTCATGATGTTTGATGCATTTTTTATGCTTCTAGAAGCTGGGAGATAGGTGATTCATTAAAACACTAGGTTAATGCATGGTAAAGGAGGGCTTCATAGAATAGTGATAAAGAGGCCTTGAAGTTATAACTAAATTATGGAATCTGATGTTTTTGCATATAATAAATGACTCTCGAAGAGTTCATGGTGATTGGAGAAGTCTAAAGGGTAGTATTTTTGTAAATTAGGCCTAATTTTGTAGCCTTTTGAGTAGGGTCACTTAATGAAACTCTACAATGTTGCAAAAGAACCTTGCATGAATGACTGGGGAATTGTATTTGATGTTGATTGGATTCTATGTAGATGTTGAGTTGGTCTTTTTATAGCCTTCTTGAAAAGATATTCTCTTTTGTTGATTTTGGTGAGTTGAAGCTATAGTGTTGATATTTGAGAGAAGTTGTGTCAAATTGTTTCTCTGGTTTCCACCACCTCTGTATCAAGGACCTTTATTTTGCCCAATTAAATGTTATGTAATTTGAATTAAAGGGGCTAATTAACTCCAATTAACCACAATTAATTAAGAGGGCTCTAGATAAGTGTGAAAATGTGTTACAACATTTTGAAAAACCACAAATAGGGTACAAATTAGGTGCATTTTATTTGAAAAAGGGGCCCCTTAGGCTCCATTAATTAAGGTAACCCTAGAAAAGTGTGAAAATGTGTTACAACACTTTAGCAAGGTATAATTTAAGTATATTTAGTTTGAAAAATAGGCCTTGATTAATTTGAATGTGTACAACACCTTTTGACACTAACCCAAAGTACAATTAAGTTAATTATATTTCAATTATTCCCAAATTAAGTGGAAAAGGACTACTTTTTATGACACTACACATGGTAGCAAGATTTCAAGCTACATGTAAGGAATCTCATCTCAACGTAGTAAAGATAATTTTTAGATATATCAAAAGCATGTTTGTCATGCAATATGAGCATATTGTAGCAGTGGGTTGTTTCAGGTATCTAAAGAATTAGCTAACCTAGCCATATTCAACATGGGTTTTTAGAGAGCTTTTTAGATGTGTGGTTTGTAGGTCTAGAGAGTGCTTGATGGATCCAAAAAACAAATACGTTTTCCCTCGGATAGAATTAGGGTTTGGAAGATAATCACTAGGGTTATAGTCATTGTTTTGTTAATAGGAATTTTATATTGTTAGTGACTACCTATCAACCATTACAGGTTGCTTAAGTGAAAACTTTAGCCTTTGGAGTTGTCTAGAGAACTGGACCCCTTCGCTAATGTTTACTGGCCCAATAGATATTTTGCAACCATAACACTTCCTAATTATAGTTCTTAACACTTTCATTTGGTGTCATCAATAATGGTGATTGATTCTTGAATATCTTATGACTTCCCTACCTACCCGTGATGTCCCTATCTAAGTCCCATAGGTTAGAGGACAATGGTGGAGATCGATTGATGGTCAATGATTGGATGGTGGATGAAGTGTCTCACGTGAGTTCAAAATCTACAAGTTTACAATGACATCTTATTGACACATGGTGATATATCACTCAGTTGTCATTGATGTGAAGTGAAACATAGGGACATAATTTGCGATAAACAATGAACGTCGAGAGATAGTGGATGGTGGAAAATGCTAAGCATAGATGGCAGCCTCCCACTACCTGTCAAGGAGTTGGTCTTGCCCTATAGTATAGTAGGCCACTTGGCCCATATGGATTCAACCAAGCCCTACGACACAGTGGACTTGTGACATGTGTTTCCATGGGACCCAATATTATGTGTTTGCTATAAAGGAGATTGATAGTGATGTTTCTAAAGAAACATTCATCCAATGATTAGGTTATAAAGATGGGTGATGAACATGGAATGGAAAATCATGGCACGAAGACCTCAAATTGATGGCCTACATTTAAATTTGAAAATATAAAATGGCTAAACCCATGTGAACAATGGTTTTGACTATGTGCTTGAATTTAATTGGTTAATCTACACCTACGACCAATGTAATGAAGATTTGATGTGTATAATAGAAGTAAAAAAATAAACAAGGATCGAGATCAAGATCAAATCAAATGATCATAAGAATATATTAAATGCATATCCAATCTCAGGATTTTACATAGAGCCACATTTAGAAAATTCACTATATCAAAATTTAATCAATGTGAGGCTTGATGAAAGGGTTGTGTAATGAAGAAGATTTTAGGAAAACACTAATAGTGAGTTTGTACATAGATGAGAATCTCAAGGAAATCACTATAGGTCGGTGAAGGAGATACAAAATAGTATATCAAATTTTGATAAAATATGGAATGATGTGGAACAATGATGTAAGAGAGTTGTAGAAGAGATAGTGCATATGTTGTAGAGAGTATGCAGAATTTCTTAAGACAAAAAATGCACCAATAGAGAAGAGGAAGAGCAAAACAAAACTAGAGGGCCACCAAGATTATAAAGATAGTTTCTTTCTGCCAAAATATTGTACTAATATGATACACCTTCAATGTGCAAGGTTCAGTTCCAATGACATATAACAGTTGCTCAACTAAACTACACTAATCCACAACTGATAAAGAATTTAGGCTCGAATCTTTACTTCACTATTCTCACTGACATTGACTTCTCCACCTCTCTCACTCTTTCTTATTCTTCAAAACATCTTATAGATACAACTATATCTTTATTCATCAATTAGGTCGGCACCATATATGTTTTAGACATTTTATCCATGTAGTGCATTATACTAAGTCGGCTAACATCGATAAAACATAACTAGTAGATCATAATGTATTGCATACGTTGAGTCGGCCGAGACTAGAACACAATTCTCTAAACCAAAAAATAAACCTCAAATCAAACACCTTCTAGATCGAAGAACACATTAATTTACCATCATACCACCAATATAGAGACTACAAATAAAACCGCAAAATAAGAATATTAGCCTTCATAAAATGTGGAGTCTGTCACATAGTATGCCAAGCAAGGAACAACAGTAGAATATAGAGTTGAAAAATGTCAGAGATAACTTTCTTCTCACAACCAAATATGTCTCAATATACAACTTATAGTTTCTTGAATGATCCATGATAACATGTTTAAGAGATTAGATTCATATCATATCTTGCAGTGAAATCTAGAGACAAATACCAACACACTGATCCATCACAAAATGGCATTGCCAGCAGAGAACAACTTCTAGAAAACCAAGAAGACTTCCCATATAGTTATCACCATGTTGACATCAATGACAACATAGGAACAACCAATCACAAACCATCCACACTTCATGCTCATATTAGAAGGCTTCCATAATCCCAACAAGTAGATCCTAGCAACATTTATCACTGTGGCTTTTCCCATCTTGGGTTTTCCACATATATCTTGTGTTGTGTGATGATTGTGTGTTTGCATGTTTATGTTGCTACATCTAAAGTTTCAATCTACACATTAAGGGTTTAAGGAAGTAATCTACATAAATTTTTTAAGGGTTGAAATTTTAATATCTATTGATTCACCCCCCTCTTAATAGACCAATGCATTCCAAAAATTGGTATTAGAGCCCTAGGTTCCCTAGGAGAAACTTAATCATCTCAAGTAGATTCTACTAAAGTCAGCACAATGAATAGTTAACAAGGTTCCTCTACAAACAAGGCACCTCAATTTGATGGATCAAAATATGATTTTTGGAGCATATTGATGGAGGCATATTTGGGATCTCTAGGATTTGATGTTTGGATGTCAGTGAAGAATAATTACATTCCTCTTGCTACACCTCCCATTGATGCTATAGGAAAGAAGGCTTATGAGAAAGATGAAAGTGCAAGGAATTCCATTATCTTTAGTTTGTCTAGACTAGTACTTGGCAAGGGTATGCATTACAAAACTGCACATGATGTTTCACATAAGCTAAAAAAAATCTATGAAAGATACAATAAGGTAAAGTTGGCAAAGTTTCAAGTTCACAAAGCTAGGTTTGAAGGTCTAAAGATGACCAAAGAGGAGAAGATTCCAAATTATCTTCTAAGAGCTAAAGATGAAGTAAACTCTATTACAGGATACAAAGAAGTAAAAGAAAATGTCATTGTAAAAATATTTTTAAGTTCAACAAAAAAAAATATGATCCTAAGATCTTTGCAATAGCGGAAGGAAGATAAGTTGACAAACTCACTCTTGATGAGTTGCATGGTATCTTCAATGCTTATGAAACGAGAATGGGAGATGCAAAGCCATCCAAGAGAGAAGTAGAAATTCAAGACTATGAACAAAGAAAAGGAGGAAACACCTAAGAAAGACAAGTTTGTAGCCATGGCATCAAAACATGATGAGACTAATGTGGAAGAAGCAAACTTTATAAGAAGGCTAAAGAAAGGATTTGGAAAGTACAAAGGTACAAGTTTCCCTTTAAGTGCTTTAACTATGGTATAATAGGTCATTTTTCCTGTAAGTGTCCTTATGATACAAAGAATAACTATGAGCAATGAGATAACAAAAAGAAGAAAACCTATTATCCTAAAAAGAAGACTTTTGGAAAAAAAAAAAAGAGCTTGTATATTCAAGAAGAAAGTGACTCATCTGATGCTAGTGATAGTTTAGATGGTGAAAAATTTTGTGCTATTGTAATGGAGGAAGAAGAGGAAGAATTTATCTTCATGAAAAAATATTCTAATGAACTGAAGGATGGACAAGTTGAGGACCTTTGTGAAGAAGGTGAAGTGGAAGCAGTTGTTGATCTTGAGGGTGAACTGATTAGTGCTTTAAAAGATCTCAATGATATATGGGATAAGTATGTTGATCTCAAAAGGAAAAATAAGCATCTGAAAAAGCGATCCCAAAAGGAGACTGATAAGATAATGAAAGATATTGAGGAATCTAATCAGATGGTAGTGAATCTAAAGCTTCAAGTGGAGGAAGCCAAAATAATGGAAGAAGTGATAAAATCCAAATTAGAATATGAAATGGATAGATGTATGAATATTGAGGTGGAAGTAGTTTCTTTAAGAAAATATTTGGAGAAATCCACGGAGCACATTGAAAAAGGGTTAACTCTAAAGGGAGGATCTAAGATCCTTGATGGATTATTAAGCTCACAAAGACCATCAAACTGTTGAGATGATGGATTGCACAGCCCCTGAAGCTCGGGAATCTTCAATGCAGGACTTTAGCCATGAAAGATAATCAACCACAAAAGAAGTGTTGCAACAATGGAATGCTTGATTAAAGATTCTATATTGATATTGGATTTGATTGATATATTACAAATGTACAAGATGCCTGATTAAATAGGCAAGAGGTAAACCCTAATATGCATGAGATGTTGACATGTGTCTTGATCTAACAACATGTGACAACATGTGAACCCTAATGGTGAAGAACATTAAATGAGGAGATAAGTTCTAGAAGGACAACTCATCTTCTAGAAGGAATCTTATCCCACTTATTAAATGATTTAACTAATAATGCAACCTAGGAATTAATGATTAAATGCAAGACCTAAATTAGCTTATGTTAGTGTAATAATTAATTAATTAATTACACCAACACCCCCCCATAAGTGCAACTTAGGGAGGAAAATGAAATGATTATGCAAAGATGATCGATGATGGGTCCCGGTGACAAGGCCATGTTAGGTACCCATGTACATGAAGATGCAGAAAATCTCCCACAACCGGAGAAAAGGGGAAAACCCAATGGGAACAAAACCCCTCTCCAAAAGAGAGTTGAAAAAGCAAAAAGATGTGAGATAGGATGGGAAGGAAAGGATGGAGGACTCCCAAATACCCCCCAAGGACACCATCCGTCACATGGATACAATACAATCAATGCCCCCCCATAGGAGGAAAAGAAAGAGAGAGACTATATAGCCCCCCCAAAATATGAGCTCACCTGCAAGAAAGGTAAGTGTCTGAAGACAAAACAAGATCCAATGCCGATAAACAACTTGTCTCCCTTTCAGAAGAAACAAAACCAACTGCAAGTGCAAAGATGCTTCCCATTCCAGATAGGAATTGAAGGAAGGAAGAATGAAGATGGATGTTGATGATGTCTCAGAACGATGCTTAAGTGTCTCCTTGCCTGATGAAGAAGAGGCCACAATCAATGAAGAGAGTGACAAACCAGGACGATGCAGAAATAGATGCTAAACAATAGCCAAAGACAATGATGGAATGAATATGATGGATGTGATGGAGACTTGATAGCCCCCCCTGAATGAAGTGTCCTCAAAACCACTGAAGGAAGTCTGAAGCAACGAAGGTGTCCAAACCACAAATCTCCTGCTAGGAAGAAGCAAATCCAATGGTGGATGCTGAAGAAACCTCAAATCTTGAATGGAATGATAGGGAAGAAGTCTCAGATATGAAATCTCTGAAGAGAAACTCAATGCCTCCAATGTAGTCTCTAAATTCCCAATCAAGGTTGAGACAAAAGAATGAGGAGACTCAAAACAACTCTCCAAAGTGTGATCTAAATAGAGGAGTGATATCCCCTCAAGAATGTTCTCCAAACCTATAGAAGTGGCTAAGTTGGTGATACCTGAAACGAAGCCATCATGTGATGCCAAGTCTGAAAAATGGAATGTGTCCTGATCGATGATGATAGTGGAAGCCTCAATCAATGATTTTGGACAAAGAATCACTGAATGTGAAGGGATACCAACTGTCTCTGATTAAGAAGAAGCATTGAAAGGTACCTTGTCAACCTCTTCAGAATGATCAAGGCAATCAACTTCCTGCATAACAACATCATCATAGGGATCTTGATCTGAAACAAGACATTCTGAAGCATGATCATCGGGGAATGGTGGATTGTCTGAATCTCCGTATAGCTCCCAAAGCTTTGTCCAAAGAATATGAGGATAATCACAATGATCAATAGATCTCAAAACATCACAATCAACTTGCATCTCAAGAATCTCCAAAATAGTGTACCTTCTGCAACTCCAAGCAAGTTCATGAATACCTTCACTTGGGCGAGGAACTATTCCAAATAGATATGGCAACAAATCAAGTGAATGAAGATGGTGGCAGATCCCATCTCGCCATTGCTAATAGTTACCCTCGTGCAACATAACCAAAGAAGGAGAGAAATATGCAAGCCCCATAACGAAAATTTCTCCACAAAAATACAAAGACACTGACCTTCAATAACAAATAAAGACTTCCAAATAGATATGCAACTGAAAAGATGCCTCCGAGATCAACAAATTCTACTTCAGTCTTCAGGATGTCCAAGAATCAAAAAACCAAAAAAAAGATACCTGGAGCTGAAACCAAAGAAGATGACTAGACTGATGAAAAAAATGCACTGAAATATCTTTTGAATGCCTCTGGAATCTCTGAAATCTGACAATCTGATGCGAAGATGTGTGCATTTGAGTCCAAAAGGGAGGTTTGACTTCAGTTGACTGTAGTATTGAATAGAAGAAAAATCTTGAAAAATAGATAGGACCACTGGATAGTGCTCTGAATTCTCTTTCCGTCGATATCTTGTTTGCGAATTTTTGATATCGTGGCGCGAAGATATGGCCTCCGGAAGAAAATCTGCAATTTGATTATCACTGGCTAACTAGGCACAAGAAATTAGCACCTGGGGGCAAAAAAAATTGGCCCCCGGTCGCTGATATGACTGGGGGGCTAGCGGGCAATTTTAAAAAAAACTCACCACCCCGCGGGCGGCGTCGGAGCGCAGATCTGGTGACGGAGTAGGTGGCGCGGCCGAAGGGAGGATATACCGCTCTGGATAGAAGAGCCCTTGGTCACGGATAGGACCGGGGTGGGGGCTAAGTCAACGGCTGTCAGAGTCTGCGGTCGACAGACGGTCTGCGGTCACCGGGAGATGTGCGAGAATGGCCGGAGATGTCGGAAATCGGTGCCGGAGATGATAGCAGCGTGACGCAGGGTGGGGTCGGGCCGACAAGTCTGCGGGCTGGTCGGCGGATGCCGACCACAAATTTGAATATTGCAATTTTTTATTGCAATTCAAATTTAATAAAAATGCTGACAGAAATTTATATGCCAACAAAAAAATTAAACCCGAAACTATATGCCTGAAAAAAATAATTCTGTCGACTGACAATTTTAATTGCAGGTCGAACCACTGCAATTTTAATTTTTGACAGAACTATAGAAAAAAGTGCCCAAAAAATAGCCAATTTTTTTTATTTTTCTAAAAAAAAAATTTCCTTGATGGAGGCCTGAAAGGGAGATTTTTTTTCTGCAAAACTGTACGGATAGTACAAAAAATGCAAACCCTAAATAATACCTCGAAGGCTCCCAGATGATATGTCTCCGATTTTGACAAATGAACAGGCAATTTGTAGGTTTTGAGGCCTTCTGGACGCAATGGAGAGGTCAGAGAGAGCCTGATCTGCACCAGAAATCAGCTTGGCTCCTGGGTAGAGCCAACTAGCCTACAAAATAAAACCCTTAGCCTGCAAAGAATCTCGCACTCCAAACTTCCTAGATCTAGGGTTGATGTTTCAATGGACTAGCTCTGATACCATGTTGAGATGATGGATTGCATAGCCCCTGAAGCTACGGAATCTTCAATGCAAGACTTTAGCCATGAAAGATAATCAACCACAAAAGAAGTGTTGCAACAATGGAATGCTTGATTAAAGATTCTATATTGATATTGGATTTGATTGATATATTACAAATGTACAAGATGCCTGATTAAATAGGCAAGAGGTAAACCCTAATATGCATGAGATGTTGACATGTGTCTTGATCTAACAACATGTGACAACATGTGAACCCTAATGGTGAAGAACATTAAATGAGGAGATAAGTTCTAGAAGGACAACTCATCTTCTAGAAGGAATCTTATCCCACTTATTAAATGATTTATCTAATAATGCAACCTAGGAATTAATGATTAAATGCAAGACCTAAGTTAACTTATGTTAGTGTAATAATTAATTAATTAATTACACCAACACAAACATGGAGAAATCGGGATTAGGGATGGTGAAAGGAAAGAGTTCCTTTATCAATGAGTCTACAAAACTTAAAGAAAGATTTAGAGAAGAAAATGATGGCTCAGTTGGTGAGAAACCATGCAATTAAGATTTTTTTGGAGAAGAGAATAAGTCTACTAAGGTGAAGAAATATGATGGAGAGGAGTCAATTGTAGAAAAAAGGAATATTCAATCAATTCTTGATCAACAAAAGAAGAGGTAGAACACAAGAAGAATGGATGTTGATGGATTAACAAGAGTGCATCATCCAAGGAGACCAAGACAAAGAAGAGCCCTTCATCCAACTCAAGGAAATTCTATGACCAGGAACTCATCATTTTTCTATGGGTATTGTTATACGTGTAATCAATTCATTCATAGAGCTAAGGAATGTAGAGTTCCTAAAAGAAGTACAAACTTTCTAAGTAAGAATTATTTTTCTCCTTTAATGGATTTGAGTATAATCTATTACAACTGCAATAATTTTGGTCATTTAGCTAGGAATTGTAGAACAAAATTTTAAGAACAAATCTTCATATTGAGAAGAAGAATAATACACCTCCTAAAATGAAAAAGGAATTAAAGTTTCTTGAAAAAGAAGAAAGGAAAGTTGAAAAGAAACCTAATAAGGTGTGGAAGGAGAAAGAGTTGAATCCCACACAATCAATGATTGCATAAATGATACTACATGCCAAAAAGAAAATTTTGTGGGTAATAGATAGTGGTTGCTCCAAGCATATGATTGGAGACAAAAGAAAAATTATTTAAGTCAAGAAGTGTAAAGAGGGATTATTCAGTTGGGGTGATGATTACTACTATGAAAATCTGTGGTAAAGGAATCTTGAGAATAGATGAAAATAACAAGACTAAAGATGCTCTCTATGTTGAAGGCCTAAAACCTAACCTTCTTAGTGTCAACCAAATGTGTGACCATGGCTAGAATATTTTGTTTAATTCAAAAGGTTTCAAGAAAAGAGAGAATGCTAAGACAATTGCATAAGGAATAAGGACTAATAGCAATCTTTAAAATCTATGTGAATTAAAAGGCCAAAACTTTCTAATAGGCCAGGTAGATGAGAGTTGGTTGTGGAATAGGAGATTGGGGCATGTCAATTTTGATAATTTGGTAAAAGTAAGTTCAAAAGGACTGGTCAAACACATGCCTAAGATAACTAAACCTACAAACAAGGGTTAAGTTTCCAATAAAGGATTACTCGACTACAAAACCCTTGCAAATAGTTCACATTAATCTGTGTGGTCCCACAAGAACAAGAGGAATGAAAGGTGAGAGATAATTCATGTAATTAATTGATGAATACACTAGAATGGCATGGGTAATGTTTCTAAAGGAGAAGACTGGGGCATTTTAGAAGTTCAAAGTATTCAAAAAAATGGTTGAGAAGGAGATGAAAAGAAATATCAAGTTCTTAAGATTAGATAGAGGAGGTGAATTCACATCAAGTGAATTCATTAGATAAGGTGAAAAACATGGAATCAAGCATCAATATTATGCACCAAGAACTCCACAACAAAATGGATTGGTAGAAAGAAGGAAAAAACTTGTTAAAGATGTCGCTAGATCTATCTAACTGAGTAAAAATTGGTAGATACATTTTGGAGAGAAGAAGTTCATACTACAATTTACATTCAAAATAGAGCTCTAATGAGAGCACACAATGGTAAGAGTCTATATGAACTGTGGTAAAAAAAGCCTGCATCTATCAAGTATTTCAGGTTGTTTAGTACTATATCAAGAGAGAATATATGAGAACTTGGGGAGCTTGATTCAAGATGTGATGAAGGAATATTTTTAGGATATTCCACCCAAAGAAAAGCTTATAAGTGTGACAACTGTAGACACTTAAAAATGACCTAGGCCTACAAGCTCTATTTTTACCACTTTCATCCTAGCATAATTATGACATTTAATTATGTCTTTGGTCCACATTAACCTATTGATTAAATAATTCATAATTATTTAATTAATTCATGTCCTTTTATTCTTCATGATTATTAAATAAATAAATTTTATTTATTTATTAAATACATCATTAATTATCTAAGTCTTCCCCTAATTAAATAAATTTCTAAATTTATTTAATTACCCTTCAATCATTTCTTCCTGATTATTAAATAAATAAGTTTTATTTATTTATTTAATATGTCACTACTTGTCATAATTGAATGAATTGATTAATTTATTTAATTAATTAATCTTATTTGCTAAATTAAATAATTATCTTTAATTATTTAATTGTCAAAATTAATATTCCTCTCATTTTATATAAATGAAATTATTTAAAATGTCATCACATTCTTAACTGATAGTTCATTTTGGTAAATAATCTAAAAATCGATTATTTATTATTTCACAAAATCCATATTTTGAATTAATTTAATTCAAATTGGAAACTAATCTTCTAAAAATCAAGTAATCGGGAAAATTCTTCATTTTACAAATCTAATCTTCAGTTTAATCTTATCTTCTTGATTTTCAAAAATCTTTATTTTTGAATTAATTATCTCATTTATTCTCCACCACCGATTTGATCTTCTTGGATAAAATTTTCACCACTCGCTTAAGGATTTTTCCCTAACCTTGATTAGGGATTGTCCAATTTAATCTAGGCCTCTGATTTTAGGTCTCTATCAAAAGTCAATCTCGTCCATCCATTCAAAATGGCATTTTTAATAAAATGCTATTTTGTTCTCATTTTTAGATTATTACACACCGACATACTTAGATATTTCATAAGAATTGTAGCATTTATTCCACTTAGTCTCGGCATATTTTAGGCATAGGCATTTTAGAAGAAAATCCTTCAAAGCTTGTGTAGGACTTCGTCAGGGATTGCTTGCATGTTCAATCTAAGGGTGACACAAATCAGCAAGTTAGAAGGTGTAAAGGAGATCAGCCATGGAGAATGAAAACATTGGGTGAGACTATTCCATTTTATGTGTTTTCGTTTATTTTTCCTTTGCACTTCATTATTTCTTTAGGTTTATGCTTTCAATTCATTTGATAAACTAAACTTAAAAATAACCCTTAGATACAACAATAAGAGGCTATACAAGATTGTGGAACACATCAATGTCAAGGATTATGAGAATATGAATCATGTTAAGCCCAGTAGAAACAACTTTGAATATGAATCAAAAGATAAAGAAGAAGTTATTGTAAATGAGGAACATGAGGAAGAAGAATGTGAAGAGGTTGAATGAGCACTTGCAAAGTATGTGCAGAAGGATCATCGTGCTAAATAGATAATTTGTGACAAAAATGAAGGACTTCATACCAGGAGAAGATTAGCAAAGAACAAGGAACAAATAAAATTTTCTCTCGTCCTAGATTAAGCCAAAAAGACTCATTTAAGCCAACAAGGATGAGAGTTGGATAAAAGCCATGAAGGAAGAGCTAAATTAGATTGAGAAGAACAAGGAATGGGAATTGGTTCCTAGACCCCCAAGCAAAAATGTAATTGGAACTAAATGGGTATTTAGAAACAAGATCAATGAAGATGGAGCTGTAATAAGGAATAAGGAAAGGTTGGTGTGCAAGAGGTATGCACAAGTTGAAGGCATTGACTTTAAAGAAATGTTTGCACCAATGTCAAGGTTAGAGGAAATGGGGATGTTTCTTGCATTTTTAGTGTACAAAGGATTTAAAGTATATCAAATGGATGTTAAATCTGCATTTATAAATGGAAACCTAGAAGAGGAATTCTACATAGAACAACCAAAATGGTTTCAGCTATCAGAAGATGATGATTATGTATGCAGGTTGAGGAAAGCATTGTATTGTCTAAAGCAAGTGTCTAGAGCATGGTATTCTAGACTAGACTAGTATCTTCAACAAAAAGGATTCAAAAAGAGATGTGTAGATTGTAATTTGTATTTTAAATTAGAAAGTGATCACATGATTATTATTTTTGTATATGTAGATGACATCATATTTTGTGGTAGCAATGATAAAATGTGTAAAGTGTTTGCTACACATACGCAAGATGAATTTGAGATGTCAATGTTAGGGGATATGTCATTTATCCTTGGTTTACAAATTGCAAAGACTGATAAAGGGATATCTAGCCTAACATCGAGGGACTTCCAGCTGGTATATAAAAGTGGATTCTTGGGGAAAGCCCAAGAATCACGCATGTGGTTCCGATGAGATGGATCCAAAAGGGGACTCTCGCCGCATGGATCATGCCCTATGAGCAGAATGCTCGTATTAAAAACCTTTTGTCTTAATGTCCAACCGTTCTTTAGCTATTGCTTGATATAGTGCAGGGTACAGTATAATGCCTGGAGACACTCACTACTGATCCCCTTGAGTAGAGATAGCAATTCTTGGGACTTCATTACCCAAAGAATCTGAATTTGGTGTGCTCGAATGATGTTAATGAGCTGTAGAGGGGTACCAATGCCACCAAAATTCTAAGCTATCCACTCTCGAGAAGGAAAGGTGTTAATCACCAATCCTAGGAATAAAGGTGGGTTGTATCAAGTATACAAACCCTTGGCCTATTGGCCTTTTAGGATTGTACTAGTCTTATGTGCACTTTCTTACATTCAAAACATTGTGCTTGTGAAGTGTTGTATGGATTCGCCACATTTACATTTCTAAACAAAACATTCACCGTTAGATAGATTAAATTTTCCATCAAAACAACAAGAAACTCAATTTTCACAAACTGTGTCGCATTTGTTGAACTGCATTTGACATTTTAAACACTGTGTCTATCTACGTCGCACTGCATCTAAAAATTATAGAGCCGCATCTACTAAACTGAGTCGCATTTTTTATTCCTCGAGCCGTGTTTTCTCAAACTGAAACACATTCACAAAACTGTGATGCATTCGCAGCCTTAAATGACACATTCGCCTGTCACAAGTAAAACTTCATACAAATTCAAATCTGAAGTCTACACCTTGTCAATCATTTGTCAAACATTGTTTCCAAAAGGATTCTATCATAAACCAATTTTGAAATTTCTCAAATTTTTGACCATTAGTTTGCATTCTTCACCATAGGTTTCATCCTCCATTCTATTTAGTTGCATGCATTAGGCATTAGTTTGTCCCTAGGTTTCAAATCTCGCATACTTTGGATTAGGCAAATGTCAACACAATTTGCAACGTCATTGCTTTCGAAACTAGGTTCTCTTGGACTAAATTATCAATCCCTTTTTTAGTCATTGTCCCTTTTGTGAGATTTTCCAACTCAACAGTCTAGTTAGGAAAACTCACTAGTCATCTTGACCTAGTCATCTTGTCCTTTTAAACAAATTCCTTTAGTAACTAAAATCAGAAACAAAGATTAAGCTTAGAAGTGCTTAGGTACCCTTGTCTTAAATTGCATTATAAGTTTAGACATTGCATATTTTATTCCGAAAAATCCAAAAATATTATTCATCCTAGTCGTCATTTTGAACTTAGACCTTGCATAGTGTCATCCTTGCATTTAGTTGTCATTTTCATTTGAGAAATCTCATTTTATGGTGGAAACTAGACTTCAAAAACAACAACGACAAATGGAAAACTTTAGACAAGACCCCACTTCCACTCTCAACAATCCCACATATCACCTAAACTAGACTTTTGATGATCCATTTGGCAATACAAACAATCAATCTCTCATGACAATATCATCCTCATCAAATAGTCCATTTGAACCATCCTTAAATACTTGAGGAAAACCTATAGGTAGCAGCACAAGATCCAAAGGCCTCTCAATTCGTTGAACAAATGGTCCTGTATGACAAAGACAGATACTTAGCCATACTCTTAAGTCAAGGAGCTAAGTTACCACACAAATTCGACATTAACATGTTGAGATCAACATCTCTAGACCCTAATGTCAACAACGTGCATAACATGTCAAATAGTGGTCAACCTCTAAACACTACGAGCAATACTTTCTTTGACACTACAACGATAGTGCATGCTACCTCCAACATGCCAAACACCTCCAACTCAATAAATGCTACATCTATTGGAGGATGACAATCGGCCACAATGCCAATGACATCCATGATACTGTCACAATTAGTTGGAACTACCTTTGGCTCCGTGAAAATGTGAGCAAGTCACTCCAATCCTCTTTTTACCAATATGGTAAATGCGGCGGGGGCATCATCAAGTCACAACAACCCCCCTTGACAGCTACATCTATTACCACGAGCATACCTTCGACATATCCGCTCACTCATATTTCACAAAATCCTTTGGGAGGAGGAAAAAGACGTATCCTTATCCAAGGACAAAAAAAAAATGTTAACATGCCAACATAGTCAAATTTCATTGCCTCCCAAGGACCAAATACAAACATTCCTCTTGCACAAACCCAACAATTTGCACAAGGTGGCCAAATAACCCAACCCATGGCATCATTAGTACATCACAATGTTCATAGTCACCATATTCCCAAAATAATGACACAAATGGCTGGGGGACACATCCCAACTTACTCATCTCATATTCATACTCACCAAAATACCCCCAACCCTAATTTTTAGTACCAACAACATGCCAATCCAAACACAACATACATATCACAACAATCCATACTGCCACAATACATGAATATTCACACACAACAAATGGGGACCTATGGTACAACATATGTGACCACAAACGATCCTGTAATAGAGGCCTTACAAGCAAAAATGATGGGTCTAGAGAAAACTATCCAAAACATATACATATGAAGCAAGAAATCAGAAATATCATATGATCTAAACATATACCCATTCGACATGAGCTTATACATGCCACCATTTCCTCTGGGATATGTGTCACCCAATTTTACAAAATACAAAGGTAAGAAAAACCCCATTGAACATGTTCATGAATTTGCAACCAATTGTATGGACATTGCCTATGAACAAACATACTTGATGAGACTTTTTTCTAAAATTCTAGTGGGTCCTTCCCTTGAATGGTTTTCTACTCAAAAGGATATCCAAACATGGGATGAACTTAAGCAAAAATTCATAAAAAATTACATGTACAACATTGACATGGACACCTCTATCACTAGCTTGTGCAATCTCACACAAGAGGATGTTGGTGAGAAATTCATCCCATTCTTTCAAAAATGGATAAGTCTAGCTGGTTGGTGTCACATTGACATACCCAAAAGGGAAAAGGTCAACATGTTCGTTCAAACACTTCTGGGTCCCCTAAAATATGCATTGCAAGTGCATTGTTGCACAACCTTCACCGAGCTAGTCGAAAAAGGGGTCCAGATTGAGAAAGCCCTTATTGCAAAGGGAGAACTAAGGTATAGTCCCAAAAACGCAAATTTAAATCCTATCGTCGACAAGAATAAATACTGGGTAAAAAATAAACACGTTACAAATGACGATGTTATTGACGCCAAGATTGCAAACATTGTGGGTCCTATACTGGCCCTAAAAGGGGTTCAACAGAAAAACAAACCAACAATGACATTGACACCCCCTACCAATGTCCCTCCAAACAATCAGAGCAGCCAAAATTATCAGGGACAATACGGTCAGATGAGAGAATTTCCTAGCGGTCGTACATACACTTCTTTAGGTGAACCCATTGAAGAAGTGCTCAAGAAATGCCTCAAAAATGGGGTCATCACACTTCAAGAACCAAAACTATATGACCCAGGACAATTCAAACCAGCATGGTGGAACGATAATGGATTTTGTGAGCACCATTAGGCAAAAGGACATAAAACCTCTAACTATCGACAATTGAAAAACCTAGTACAAGATCTTATTGAAAGTCATATCATTGAAGTAGGTGGATCACAATTCGCCTCCAATTCAGAATATAGTATCCATAAGAATCCATTGTAGGACCATGGTTCTCATAATGCTTCCACCTCAAGTCCACAAATGAATAATAATCAAGCTAACTTCGCCTGAGCCAAGTACGACTATTTTGGTGAACCTATTATAAATAATGTCTAAACTGATGATGAATACATTAATACCAATATGGTCAAGAGAGCACCCCAATGCAATGCTACTACTCAAAGTGGCAAGGTCACCATAGCTGGTCCACCTCTCGCTAGACAACCCAAAATCACCATACATGGCCCATCTACTGGACAATCAAAACCCACCCTAACCACAAAGTAGTGGCAACCCAAAAGTCAGTTCAACCTTATCGACCAGCTGGGTAAGACTCCCGCGCAAATCTCTATACTTGAGCTACTTCGTATCTCTCACGCGCACAAGGATATACTAGATAAAACCCTACAAGAGTTGTCAGTCCCTAAGGACATTGATGTCAATCAGTTTGAGACAATGGTGGGATACCTCACTACGCCTCACCATGTCACCTTCTCGGATCAAGACTACTCATCACCTAAGACCAACCACAACAATGCATTGCACATAGAAACTTTTGTCCACAAGAACAAAGTTAAATGGGTTTTAGTAGATGGCGGAGCAGGATTGAACATATGCTCCCTCAAACTAGTTAAGGCTCTAGGATTCTCTAATGTATGTGTGGATGCGACAAAAAGTATAGTGATCAAAGCATATGATGACGAAGAACACTCTTCACATGGCGTTATCTCTCTCCCTATCAGAGTGGGACCGGTTATCATGGACACAACTTGCCAAGTCCTCTATTTGGAATTACCATATAACATCTTGCTCAGCCATCCATGGATTCATGCCTTAAAAGATTTTCGTCCACATATCACCAATGCCTAAAGTTTCCATTTGACGACATGAAAATAACTATATATGGAGACCCCGACCCTTTCCAATATTGTACCAACCTAAGGGGTATTTCTAAAAATTGAGTGCCTATTAATTGAGAAGCATCTGGCTCCTCGTCATCCAAATACATTGACCCATCCACACTCACATCATCTTGCACATCCGCTCCATCCATGTCGTCTGCCACACCACCACCTTCTGCAAACCCTAAGGCTGAATCCACTGTCAAGATCTAGGACCTCAGCTGTGGGGAATTCAAATTGCACATAGCATATAACATCACAATGATACCCAAGTCTCTGAAGGTCTATGGTCGGCCATGTTTTAGAATGGAACCCAAAGAAATTTTCAAAGTTCCACCAAAAATAGTTTTCATCAAATGGGGAGACTTGAGTAATGAGGACCTTGTTGATATCATAGGATGGATCTATAAGGATACTATCATACTACCCCCATTACCAATTCAAAAATATGGCAAGGGTTATGACATAATGAAGGCTAAGGGCTATGATGGTACTAGTGGCTTAGGCAGAAATAAAGCTGGATGAAGAGAGCCCATAGAACCTTTCCAAATTCAAAAGTATCTTGGATTAGGGTTTGGATCGCCCGACAATGACGATCGATGTACCATTGGAATTTCAAGTGAGCGAGTACATGCTTCGGAAAGTGTCAAGACTACTAAGGAAACCCTCACCAAAACTAACTCCCAAGAGTGGGAATTTGGCTCAGAATGATCCTTAAGTGACTGTTGCCTTGAGGATTTGTTTGTTGAAACAGGGGAACTAACCTCTGAACAAAGATTTTGGAAAACATTTAAAATTGATCAGGCACCAAATACTCAAAATCCCATTAACACTCCCCATGAACTACAAGACCCACCATCTAAATCCCTTTAGTCCAATCCATTTGAAGAACCAAATGACACCGACAACCAGGACTCTAAGTCCTTCACCCCTTATTTTGACAATGAATATGAGACTAGTGAAGGGGAATATTGGATAGAGTCCAATGTGGATTTGGATGATGATAATCTCATCTACAATATCATTGAATCCATCTACATGCTTTCTGCATCCTCCCCTCAATTCACCAACACTAACAATGGCATTTCCTTAATTTATCCTCAGCTAGTCGATTGGGACCAACAAGGCCCGCCAGTCCTAGACACATTTCAGAATGATGAGACAACTGTAGAGTTTATGGGATTACATGAGGGCATACCTAGTGGTGATCACAAGTCAGGATTCACCATTGACTTAGATTGCACTGTGTACTTTAGTGAGACTACTCCGTCCTCCAGTCACAAAATTAAAAGTAAAAATAAAATAAAAAATGAAATGTCTTTAGGTGAAAACTGAAAGGCACCTTCTAATGACAAAAATTAAAAACAAAGGACGTATCTGTGGGTGAAAACCTCTCTGAGGTGCCCAAAGATGGAGGACTGGACTTTCTTCCTGTACAACAAGAGAAATTGGCTATGCTTATAGAAGACACCATAGAGGATAACATATCAACTATAGATCGTAAAATGGTCCTCTTTGTTGCATCATTGACTAAAGAAGAGAGGCCAAAATTTCATAACTTCTTTGTAGAACATAAAATCAACTTCGCATGGTCCTATGCTGACACACAAGGATTAGACCCAGAACTAGTTATGCACCATCTGCCACTATTACCTAATTCCAAACTAGTCAAACAGAAGTTACAAAAAATGCACCGTCAAGTCACTCTATTGGTCAAGGCTAAGTTGAAGAAACTTCTAGACGCTGAATTCATATGGTCTATTAACTATGTTGAATGGATATCTAACCTAGTGCCAGTAACAAAGCCAAATGGGATGATCTGCATCTGTACAGATTTTAGAGACCTAAATAAAGTATGCCCAAAAATGACTTTCCTTTACTGAATATTGATATCATAGTTGAACTCACAACAAGATATAAGATGCTGTCCCTCATGGATGGTTTCTCCGGTTATAATTTTTTGAATTGTGTGCCTCAATCATACAAGCTGAAATCTATGAAAGGGAAAAGTCTATGTGACATCTTTTGTGTTCGGCCAACTAGCAGTTGAAACCTTATTGAAATTATCAGGTTGTTGTGACCTTGCGTCTATCTCACCGAAGGAGCCTATCACTATGACATTTCGGTATAATCTCTCACCACCGGTGATCTCTGGCTGATAGGCCATTCATATCATATATTAGGCATTCGGGAGACTCATAGTGACCAGGGGCTTTGGGGTGACTTGAACACTCAAGAAGATGTCCCAATGACTAAAGAATGTCTTACCGATAGCATATGGCCATCTGGGTAACTCAAAGGTCTCAGGGAGAAGTCTTAGCGATGAAAGAATGTCTCACGGATGGGTATACATTTGGAGTATTTGCAGTAACACAAAGACCTCAGCGTGAACTCTTGGCGACATGGAGATGTCTCACCGATTGAAGTCATTGGGGTAATTGAAAGGGTTCGATAAGAACTCTTGGCAATGGGCCTTTGTCTCACCGATGTTGTGGGATGTGTTCAGTATGACTTCTGGTGAAAGGCGGCTTCAGTATAACATGAAGGCATCGGTATGATCTCTTGGTGAAAGATGATAGTCTTGCTGATGGGAATACTCTTGTCTATGTGACTTGTGAACCTCACTATGATCTCTTGGTGAAAGCGTTAGGTCTTGCCGATTATTTGTATACTTTGGAATAACATGAGAGCTCAATGTGATGTCTTGGCAAAAGATGATAGTCTCACCGATGATGAGGGGTCTTCAGTATAACTCTTGGTGAATGGTGGTTTCAAAATAACATGAAGTATTCATTGTGATGTCTTGGCGATAGCAGTATGTCTTTCCGACTGTTGGATGATTCAGTGTAACTTAAGAAGTCTCGGTGTAACATCTTGGCGAATTGGTAAGTCTTCCCAATTGCAATGTTGAGATCGGTGTGACTTGTGAATAGCGATATGAGTCTTTCTGATGAAGAAACTCTTGGCGATATTGGATGCTAAGCTGTGTGGTATTGGGGAGACATGATTAGTGTCTCATCAACATGCCAACACAGATTGAAGTCTTTTGATCGAGTG
This sequence comes from Sequoia sempervirens, assembly GCA_007258455.2. Classification (NCBI taxonomy): domain Eukaryota; kingdom Viridiplantae; phylum Streptophyta; class Pinopsida; order Cupressales; family Cupressaceae; genus Sequoia; species Sequoia sempervirens. The sequence goes on from VDFB02000015.1 coordinate 310,659,401, forward strand.
AAGACCTTTCTAAGTGGTATCTCATGTCCAATCAGAAGAGCCAAATGGAAACCATTGGAAGATAGTTCATTCTGGTAGTTCTGAGAGGAAGCTCGATAGACAGAAATGAAATGAATATAGCCTGGAATAGAAGATGATGCTTGGTTGGATTGTTCAATACAGGTGAGTGATAGAGTGAGGGTCAAGTGGCTAGCTGGAAGGCCGAGGCCATGAGGCTGAAATAGAGGAAGTGAGAGGTAGGGTTATGCTACCGAATTCTCTCCTGATCAAGGATTAAATGCCATGGTTGATCTCTGGTGTTGATCTGTATTGTATACTGTGTGAGGGTATTGCAATAGTATGAAGATTGTTTGGTTTGAGAGATTGATTAGGAAATGTATAGAGGGAGAGTTGGTTACTAGATTGTATCCAGAATAAACAAGTTGTAATCTTTGAAAAGGCTATGAGTCTGAGTTGTATTGTAACCTTCAGTTGCTGAATAATACAATGGCTCGATCTTTGGAGTGTGGGGATTTTTACCCAAAAGGGTTTTCCCCATGTAAGTTTGTGTGATCTGGTTTTTTGTCTTATTGTTCATCTATGTTGGTTCTAAATCTAGAAGCTGTTATTGCATGATGTTGAATTTACATGTGCTTCTCTTAGAAGGATTAATGTGGGAAATAAATTGTGTCTGTTTTCGCTTTAGGACAGTTGTTTGTGTCTTTGAGGTAACCTAATCAAAATTAAAGTTACCAAAGGCACCATTATTCTTGGATATTTCTCTAAGATTCCATAAATTTTCCTAACAGATTCACATTTCCCCCGAAGACCAGCACAAAATGACGTTTACTTTCCCATGGGGTACATACTATTGGAATGTCATGCCATTCGGTCTCAAAAATGCAAGTGCCACATATCAAAGGGCTATGACCACAATCTTCCATGACATGATGCATAAAATAATGGAAGAGTATGTAGATGACCTATTGTATAAATTAGTAACTGGGAAAGATCATCTCAGGGTCTTAGACACAATTTTCAAGAGACTAGAAGAATACAAAGTTTGATTAAATCCTAAGAAATGTGTCTTTAGTGTCACATCAGGTAAAATCTTGGGATACATAGTTTCTCAAAGAGGCATTGAGGTCGATCTAGAAAAATTCAAAGCCATCATAGACATGCCTCCACCTAGAGGAATCAATGAACTTATAACTCTACAAGGTAGGGTACAATCTATTTGATGCTTCATAACCCAATTGGCTGACAAGTGTCAGCCATTCCAATATCTATTGCGCAAGGGTATCCGCTTTGTGTGGATAGATAAATGTTAAGAAGCCTTTCATAAATCAAAGATTACCTACTATCAATGCTAGTCCTCATGCCTCCCATTCACGGAAAGCCATTGATCCTATACATCTCGACAACTAATTTAGGACTGGGGGCATTACTAGCATAGAATGACCAAGAAGAAAAAGAAAGAGCTATATATTACATCAGTCAGACATTGGTTGGGTATGAACTAAAATACACATCATTTGAATGGGCTTGTCTAGCAGTTGTCTTTGCAACACAGAAGCTAAGACAGTATATGTTAAGCCATCAGACGCAACTAGTAGCAAAGATTGACCCCCTCAAATATTTGTTAAGTCGGGCAGCATTAACAGGATGTCTAGAAAAATGGGTCATGATTCTGAGTGAATATGATATTCAGTATGTAGAAAGAAAGGCAATAAAAGGACAAGTCATAGCGGACCAGCTGGTGGATGCACCTTTGCAAAGTGATCACCTGTTAGTGGCAGATTTTCCAGATGAGTTGATATTTCATACAAAACCTAAGGCACCTTGGTGACTCTACTTTGATGGATCACACACAAATCATGGCTCGGGGGTAGGAATCATGTTCATCACCCCTCAAGGAGACTCCATTTCCTATGTCTTTCCGCATTGCCTTCCCATGCACAAACAATGTGGAAAAATACAAGGCACTAGTTATAGGACTAAGAATGTTAATAAAGTGGAAAATCAGAGCGCTACATGTCTATGGGGATTCTCAGCTCGTCATCAACAAGGTTAATGATGACTATGACACAAAAGATGAGAAGTTGATGCCCTACAAATGGATGGTTGACATTTTCTAGACATACTTTCATATGGTAACTTTTGAACAAGTTCTAAGAGCACAAAACAAAGCGGCGGATGCCATGGCTACAATAGGCTCTCTCCTTGACATACCAAGCAATCTTCCTCAGCTGGAATTCCTAGTAGAAAAATTGTTGGTCCCTGCCTATGACATTCTAGAGTCAGAGATGGTTTGTGAACTTGTTGGTCCCGACTCTCCCTAGTACTAGGATATTTATGACTACCTTAAGTCTCAAACCATTCCACCTAACCTTTCCAATAACTAGAGGAAATCCTTTATCCAAAAATTTGCAAGGTATGCCATCGTCAATAACACCCTTTATTGCCATAGCTTTGACAACACCCTCCTTAGATGTCTCGACACCAATGAAGCACGTACAACCTTACATGAAGTACATGATGGTATATGCAGTTCTCATTCAAGTGGTCCTACTCTAGCCAAGAAAGTAACAAGACTTGGATACTATTGCCCGACCATTGAAAAGGATGCAATAGAGTATGTTAGGGCTTGTCGTAAATGCCAGATTCACAGTGATTTGATCCATGCTCCAACACAGGAACTCTAGCCAATCACTTCTCCTTGGCCTTTCACTCAATGGGGACTCAACCTCATGGGTAAGATCCATCCTACCTCATCTAATGGCCACAAATTCATCATCACCACCACTGAGTATTTTATGAAGTGGATTGAAGCCATCTCGCTGACATACATAACTGACAAAAAAAATCCAAGTTCATTCTTAATTTCATCATTTGCTAGTATGGCCTTCCGCAATCCATGATCACTGACAACAGATGTCCGTTTAAAAACTAAGATGTTTGTGAGTTATGTGAGCGATTTCACATCCAACACCATTTTTCATCTTCATATTACCCACAAGGAAATGGTCAAGTTGAGGTGTCAAATAAAACCATTGTTAAAATCCTCAAAAATAATGTCAATGATGTTGGTCGTGACTGGCATATACAACTCAACCCTGCTCTGTGGGCTTACTGCACTAGCATTTTTATGCCTATAGGAGCCACTCCATTTGCATTGGTCTTTGGAGCTAAGGCCATCTTTCCCATTGAGGTTGAAATTCCTTTGTTATGAGTCCCCCTAAAAGGTTTAACTAATGACGAAGAGTATAGACAATCACACCTGCATGAGCTAGAGATGCTAGAGGAAAGAAGGAAAAATTCCCTGAACCATCTACAAGTGTATCAGAACCATATTTTTCATAGCTACAATAAGAAGGTTATAGTAAGGAATTTTGACATTGACAACCTAGTTCTCATGCATAACCTTAAGAACCAGGCTAACAGAGAAAAGCCAAGAAAGTTTGAACCAAACTGGTTGGCTCCTTACATCATCGTATCTTCTTTTGGTTCTAGAGCCTATCAGTTGGTGACTCCAAATGGAAAAAAATTGACAAAGCCTATCAATAGTTAACATCTCTGGAAGTTCTACACAGAGCATTAGGAGATCAAGCTAAAAATCATAAAATACAAAAAAATTGAAAAATGGAAAAAATCGTTGACTTGATGAAAACCTGGCAAACAGACATCCTAGAAACACCAAAAAAACAAAGAAAAATGACAAAAATAGTAAATAAAAATGATTCGTCCAATAGTGAAAACCTGGAAAATAGGAACTTTGGATAAGTACCATGGTGAAAACCTAGCAAACAGGTGCCATGCGTAATCAATCATTGCTTTGCCGTCTACTGTCACTTTGTCTGATGTGACCTAGGTTGAAATACATTTTTTGTCACCACCACATTATACCCTTCCTTTCATGGTTGATAAACGGTTGACATCAAGTTCTGATGACTGTCCATCTGATACACCAGCAACATCCCTTTCATGTCCCTTAAAATTGGCTAAGTCTTGGACCTAACTGGGTGAAAAAAAATTATCATGCAACTGCAGTGGATATCACACATGGTTTCAAAAATTGGCAAAAAGTCCTGAAAAAAGACAAAAAACATGGCAAAAAGTCCTAAAAAAAGGTAGAAACATGGCAAAAAGTCTTAAAAAAAGACCAAAAACATCATAAAAAATCCTAAAAAAAGACCAAAAACATTCCAAAATGTCCTAAAGAAAGCCAGAACAAGATGTCAAACTACTCAAAGAATGCAAAACAAAGTCACATTTCATCATGACCATCAAATCAGTCAAGTCTTTGTCATTTGTTTGAACTACGTTGTCTCTACGCATTTTCTATGTAGGCAAGACTCATATTTGAGTCCCTAAGACATTACGTCATTCCTTTTAGGTTGGTCAAAATAAAATCATGATACAATCTTTGGTCATGAATACAAAGTCATTGGTCATGTCGAACTATGAGGTCTCTGAGTGTATGAAATAGGCAAGGCTATCTATCGATGAACCCCCGAGACCGCACTAGGTCAGTCCATTAGGGTTCATGGCATCACACTGGCACACACATCAAAAGGTCTTCAAGATAAAGAAAATCATTCCCTAATGGATAAAATTCATAAAGAAAATTATGGCAATCATTTTTTTAGCATGACAATCTCATCAACACATATCATCATGACAATATTGACATATGGTCAACACAAGTCAAACTCGATCAAAGCAAGTCAAAACATCATAACCTATCAAACTGTCAACTCTTGGTTAGTCTTCATATGTGTCCTTCTGAAAGATAACCTCTGTCATTCATTCCTTAGGATGAGTCCTTCCTAGGCATCGTCACTGTCATTCGACATTTTGAGGGATCCTCCTGACCCCTAAGGATCACTCCTCTTGACATCAGTATTCTTCATATGTTTCCTTCTAAAGAACAAACTCTATCATTTATGCCTTAGGATGTGTCCTTCCTAGGAATCGTCATCATTTTGAGGGACCCCTTTCAACTTTTAGGGATAAAATCCTCTCAACGTAAACATTATTTAGGATGTGTCCTTCCTGAATATGACAATTTTTGGAATTTGTCATCTAGGCATCATCAAAACTTTGACACTCTGGCATCTCATCATCATCAAACTTGAGATCTTGAAATTAGAACAATGGATATCTAGACACACTTGGCAATCATTTGGCACTTGTCTTTTGACTTTTTATCATGTTATTAGTTTTCTAGTGAGATCTCAATAACAGGATTTAGAGAAGCAACGACATATCATGATAATTGACACGCATGATTATTAGTTTCTCAACGAGGTCCTAATTCTGGGATTTAGAAAAACAACAATGTATCATGATAAGGGCTCTATTTTTTTATTATGGAAATCATCTTGTTAGTTTCTCAAGGATGTCCTAGGAATAGGATTTAGAGAAGTGACGACATTTCATGAATTGTCCTTGTCTTTTTCTGCTTGCAGTTGATTATGATAAAAAATCGAGCCAATCACACTCTTAGTTTGAGTCATGATCATCCTTTTCTATGACTACTTGTCTTATATGATGGTACAACCTTGAACACCTTGATCTATGTTATTTCATGGTGTTTGTTGGCCATTACAATAGTTTGCCCAATGATGATTAAGAGCAATAAATATTAAAAGTCCTATGGTAAAGTTTTGAAGGATTTGGTCTAGGAACTAACATGCATCTCCTTTGGTCTAGTCATCTTCTCTTGTTAGTCTGGTCATCTTCTCTCATCCATCTTATGATGATATCCTGTGACATACAAAAACATGAGTGCATACATGATCATATAAACATTGCATTAGGTCCATACATACATTATCCATAGCATTAAATCATATACATAATCATAAACGTTGCATTAACATAATCATCAACATTGCATCCATTTAATACATACACTATGCATATCATTATCATCATCATCACAAAATCAACATAATATATAAATAAGCATGGCATCATCATAGCATCATATCATAAGTAAGCATCATAAAACATACATAATACCACCATCCATCATAAATCGACATCATACATCACATATATCATAATGCATAAATCAAAGAACATCACATAACACATATGTAGGTCACATCAAAACTGCATCATCATATAATATCATCCCAAAAATGTACAATGTCACAGGATAAAGTCAAGAGATATCCCAAAAATGGAGCTCGCAAGCTCAATAGTCTATACATAATAACAAACATGCCCTTAGGGTAGACTCTTATCATCACGTTGTGGTGAAGAGTGTGGCGGCTGGAACTCTATGATTGGCACTAAAATGATGGGTGGACCTATAGCAGCCTCTTCCTATGCAACCAATGGAACTAACACTGATGGCATCATTTCCACGGTAATAGACACTTGGGATGTCACTGTTGCCTGGCCCTAAGAAGTAGATGGATCTACCACTACTTGCTACCTCTGTACTAACCTCTACACTGAACCAGTAGACTTGTGAATATGGCTCGAGTGATGACTCAAGGAATGCCTGTGAGAGTGGTGGAACCTGTGCCTTGATGTGTGCCCTGATGAGGTAGACCCTCCTACACTCGTGTGACTCCTGCTGCTACTCCCACTACCTGATCAGTGGTCATTGCCTCTCCTTGTTTGTGACCATGACAATGTAGGATCTCATCGCTTGGGAGGCACTACCTGCTCATATAATATCTTGTATTGACACAACCTCATGTTTACCCTAGCAAGCTAATGAGCCATATCCCTAGAGGGCCCTGTGCATAAGGTTGTAAACTCAACACACCACTAAGCTGAGTCCTCCTGACGGATCACTACCTGATCCCACTCTACCCGAGCCACCTCTAGCTCTGACTACAGTGCTCTGACATGTGCCATGCTCTCATCCAGTCTCCTTTGTAAATCGGCCACCCTCTGATCTATTATGGAATCTTGCGAAAATCTCGAGGAGGATGGTATCTCCTCCTCTCCCTTCACCATCTGCCATCTAAGGAGTCTCTTGGTCTCATCCATGCAATCATCCTCATCATCGTCATCCTCTGCCACATCCTCTCCACCGACTCCCTCATCTCAAGACACATCCTCCTCCTATCTCTCCTCCTCTCCCTCGTGTCGTGGCTACTCCTCTCTCTCTCTCCCTCCTCAGCCACCTCTGGGATAGCATCTCAGGCTACTCTCACCATACATGGGTGCACCCTCTATCCCTATCTTTGACCATCTCTCTACCATCTCTGCCCATCTCCTCCATCATCCCCATCACCCCCATCATCCGCACCCCAACCTCCATTCTTGCCTCCATCTCGGCCTCCGTCCCGACCTCCATCTCTCCCCCTGCCTCCATCCTTGCCCCCATCCCTCCCTCAGCCTTTGCCCCTATCACTGCCTCTACCTCATCTCCTGACCCTCGACACATAAGGTATCACTGATTGTTTGTCCACAAGTGTTGGCCCATCAAGATTTGTCAATGTAACTAGTCTATGTGCCTACCACCATAGATCATAATCTACTGTGGTCTTGAGATCAGATATCCCACCTCTCCATCCCCATGGTTAGGCTCCTATCCCATGAATTTGCTGCTCTGCAAAGGCTACTAGAATGGTTGGTCCCCAAGCATACTCTCTGGATGATCAGGCATACTTGGTTGTCCCTGCAGGTACACCTTGTTACTCTTCGAACTACCTAAGGACACACTGTAACAAATACGTCTTGATGATCAACTGGCTCTGTACAGTCCTGCCAATCAAATACTAATACTATTGGCATAGGCTCAGATGGTCCACCTCATCGTCCCACTGCTTGCAGCCTTTGTATGGTCACCAGATAAAGGACACCATCATGTCAATCTGATGCTGCCACCAACCTATCTTGCCCATTCAGTTCTACTGTAAAGCACTGGCATACTAATAGGTGAAGGGCATCCCCTCAGCCAACTAAGGTCTCTGAATCAGTGGACAAAATATGGCTATGTGCTCCCAGGCCCAAATCATCATCAGTGTTGTCCCACAAGAGATACTCTCTACCCTCTGATAAACAACCTCGTGCAACTGGTGGTAGAATGTGCCCAACGAACATGGGCCCTAGGTGTAAACTATCCTATCCCACCTCATCCCAACAAGGACATCTCCCTAGCCAATAGGGAACCCATGTCCGCTATGGTCAGGAATGAGTATCTCGCCAATAAGTGTTACCAAGAATGCATCAAAATAAGCATAGTGCTCTACCATGAACTCCCATCGGATCTCATATCCCTAGATGTTGAGTCTTTCACCCTCATCTTGGTAATACACCTGAAAAGTTTTATTTCCATGGTGATGGTTGTAAACGATCCGCTCTCCTTGGATTGGCACTCGTAGAATGCGGTAACATCCTCTAGTGTGATGGTCGCCTCACCTATCGGCAGGTGGAAGAAACAAGTCTCTAAATGCTAATGCTCACATAGCGGAGCTAGGAGTCCCCTATTTTCCCAAATAGTGAGCATATAGGTGAAATAGTACAAACCCAAGGCCATCAATCGTCACCACTCTTGCGAGCTCAGTTGATTAGCAAACCTGAACATCATCGATCTACTCTCTCATGTGTATATCGGGAAAAGCTACCTCTACACAAGTCCAAACAATGCATCAATACCTTTGGCACAACTGTCAATATCATCAAAAGAATTTAATGTTTCACAAACATGAAAATTAGCCCCAGTCAAAGCAAAAGTCAAATGTGTCACGTTGACTACAAATGCGTCGTGTTGACTACAAATGCATTGCAAAACATCAAATGCGTTGTTTCATATTTCAAATGTGTCATAACATGAAAATTGCATCGCTTGGTTACTCAAATGCATCACATCAGAGTACTTGTGTCATGATATGTGACACTTGCGTCGTTCCATGTTAAAGTGTCACTTATACAGGTAATTGCATTGCAAAATGATGAATGTCGCATTCCAGCCTTCAAATGCAATTCAAAAAGGTGAATGTGTCACAATTTTTTCCAAATACTATTGCACTTGTGTCAGGATTCATCAAATGTGTCGAACATGAAGGTGAATGTGGCTTACGCGAACGCAAATGCGTCGGGGTGCATTTGTTGTTCCCCCTAGAAACCTAGTTTTGGCATGCAAAATGAAAAAATTACAGAGGATATGGGTACATACTACTAGCTTTGAGCCCTTTGGCCCCCTAAAAGTTCATACAATCTCGCCACAATGCTCTATCACTGGAATCACCATCCTCGCTACACTCTTTTTCGCTCTAAGCTCTCAAAATTTACAAAGTGAATAGTGAAAATGAATTGACTTTTACCCCTTTGTCAACCTATTTATAAAGTCAAAATGGCATTTGTCAACCAGGTTATTATTGGAGGCTCATTTGACCAACCTTGACCACCCCGTTGGCTGCCTTAAACATGTCAGAATCCAAAACTGTCTGCACCATTGTTTTTCTAGTCATCAAATTGACTTATCTGGACCCTTTCCAAAAAAAATGCCGCCGACCCAAAATTTAAAATTTTTTCCAAGGGGGCATTGATACTCTACACCTTCACTAGGGCATGGTTTTAACTTGTTTTCTTTGTCACAATGCGACATGTTACATTATAACAAAGAGGGGCAAAATCTAGACACTTAAAAATGACCTAGGCCTACAAGCTCTAGTTTTACCACTTTCGTCCTAGCATAATTATGATATTTAATTATGTCTTTGGTCCACATTCAACTATTAATTAAATAATTTATGTCCTTTTATTCTTCATGATTATTAAATAAATATATTTTATTTATTTATTAAATACATCATTAATTATATAAGTCTTCCCCTAGTTAATTATCTAAATTTATTTAATTACCCTTCTTCAGTCATTTCTTCTTGATTAGTAAATAAATAAGTATTATTTATGTATTTAATATGTCACTAATTGTAATAATTGAATGAATTGATTAATTTATTTAATTACTTAATCTTATCTGCTAAATTAAATAATTATCTTGAATTATTTAATTGTCAAAATTAATATTCCTCTCATTTTAAATAAATGAAATAATTTAAAATGTCATCACATTCTTAACTAACTGTCCATTTTGGTAAATAATCTAAAAATCGATTATTTAATATTTAACAAAATCCATATTTTGAATTAATTTAATTCAAATTGGTAACTAATCTTCTAAAGATCAAGTAATCAGATAGATTCTTGATTTTCCAAATCTGATCTTCAGTTCTGTCTTATCTTCTTGATTTTTGAAAATCTTTATTTTTGAATTAATTATCTCATTTATTCTCCACCCCTGATTCAATCTTCTTGGATGAAATCTTGACCACTCGCTTAAGGATTTTTCCCTAACCCTTATTAGGGATTGTCCAATTTAATCTAGGCCTCTGATTTTAGGTCTCTATCAAAAGTTGATCCCGTCCGTCCATTCAAAATGGCATTTTCTATAAAATGCTATTTTGTTCTCATTTTTAGATTATTACGCACTGACATACTTAGATATTTCATAAGAATTGTAGCATATATTCCACTTAGTCTCAGCATATTTTAGGCATAAGCATTTTAGAAGAAAATCCTTCAAAGCTTGTGTAGGACTTCATCAGGGATTGCTCACATGTTCGATCTGAGGGTGACAGAAATCAACAAGTTAGAAGGTGTAATGGAGATCATCCATGGAGAATGAAAACATTGGGTGAGACTGTTCCATTTTATGTGTTTTCGTTTATTTTTCCTTTACACTTCATTATTTCTTTAGGTTTATGCTTTCAATTCATTTGATAAACTAAACTTAAAAATAACCCTTAGATACAACAATAAGAGGCTATACAAGATTGTGGAACACATTAATGTCAAGGATGATGAGAATATGAATCATGTTAAGCCTAGTAGAAACAACTTTGAATATGAATCAAAAGATAAATAAGTTATTGTAAATGAGGAAAATGAGGAAGAAAAATGTGAAGAAGAGGTTGAATGAGCACTTGCAAAGTATGTGTAGAAGGATCATCATGATGAATAGATAATTTGTGACAAAAATGAAGGAGTTCATACCAAGAGAAGATTAGCAAAGAACAAGGAACAAGTAAAATTTTCTCTCTTGTCCTAGATTGAGCCAAAAAGATTCATTTAAGCCAACAAGGATGAGAGTTGGATAAAGGCCATAAAGGAAGAGCTAAATCAAATTGAGAAGAACAAGGCATGGGAATTGGTTCCTAGACCCCCAAGCAAAAATGTAATTGGAACTAAATGGGTGTTTAGAAACAAGCTCAATGAAGATGGAGTTGTAATAAGGAATAAGGAAAGTTGGTGTGCAAGAGGTATGCACAAGTTGAAGGCATTGACTTTGAAGAAATGTTTGCACCAGTGTCAAGGTTAGATGAAATGGGGATGTTTCTTGCATTTTTATTATACAAAGGATTTAAATTATATCAAATGGATGTTAAATCTTCATTTATAAATGGAAAACTAGAAGAGAAATTCTACATAGAACAACCAAAATGGTTTCAGCTATCAGACGATGATGATTATGTATGCAGGTTGAGGAAAGCATTGTATGGTCTAAAGCAAGTGTCTAGAGCATGGAATTCTAGACTAGACTAGTATCTTCAACAAAAAGGATTCAAAAAGAGATGTGTAGATTGTAATTTGTATTTTAAATTAGAAAGTGAGCACATGATTATTATTTTTGTATATGTAGATGACATCATATTCTGTGGTAGCAATGATAAAATGTGTAAAGTATTTGCTACACATATGTATGATGAATTTGAGATGTCAATGTTAGGGGATATGTCATTTATCCTTGGTTTACAAATTGCAAAAACTTATAAAGGGATATTCATATCTCAAACTAAGTATGCCAAGGAAATGCTTAAATATTTTGGCATGGAGGATAGTAGACCAATTAGTACTCCCATGATAACTAGTTGTAAGTTGAGCAAATCAGATGTTATATAGATCAATGATTGGAAGCCTATTATATTTAACTACCTCAAGGCTAGACATAATACAATTAGTATGCATGGTAGCAAGATTTCAGGCTACAACTAAGGAATCTCATGTCAATGTAGTAAAGAGAATTTTTAGATATATCAAAAGAACGTTTGAATATGCATTATGGTATTCTAAGAGTAAATATTTTTCTTTGACATCATATATATATGTTTATTGGGCGGGATGTGAAAATGATAGAAAGAGCACCAATGGTGGTACATTTTTCTTTAAAGACAAACTTGTGTCATGGATGAGTAAAAAGAAAGAATCAGTCACTCTATCCACAATAGAAGCAAAGTATGTTGTAGTTGTAGCATGTTGTACTTAGGTCCTATGGATGAAGAAGACACTTAAAAACATCAAGGTGAAGTACAAGGAACATATCTCTATTGTTTGTGATAATTCAAGTGTCAAAAATATATCAAAGAATCTAGTGATGCACTCTAGAAAAAAGCACATATCCATAAAGTATTATTTCATTAGAGAGAAGGTTCCCACCAAAGAACAAAGCACATATCCATAAAGCACTCGACATGGAATATGTTCCCACCAAAGAAAAATTACCTAAGATATTTACAAAACCTCTTCCCAAGGAACAATTTGAATATCTAAGGAAGAAATTGGGAGTAATTTCTCCCACATCATATCACTAGATATCAGTGATAGGGCATGGGTCCAAGGGGACCTTGATTGGTATCTTATTTTTCCCTAGAAATGTAAGGAAAGATAAAGTCAGGTAAATATGGTTTTACAAATTTCTAATGACTAGATGGTTCTAAATGGACTTAAAATTCCCTTCTTTCTCTTTAAAAGTTTTGTTAAAGGGAGAGTATATTCACAAGGGGAGAAACCTAGAAACAAACCCTTTTCCATTGATGACAAAGGGGGAGAAACCTATGTAAATGCTCAAATGTTTGAGAAAAGGGGTAGAAAGTGGAAATGATCAAGAAGGCATTATTTTTTTTAATGGTACAAAGAAATTGGTACAAAGAATGAATTGCAACATCTACAATTGGTATTAGTTTCATTTGATTATATTTGGTTAAGCATTTAGTTTTGTCATCAATGACAAAGGGGGAGATTGTTGGAAATTTGGTTGTCATTGATGCCAAAAGGTGACATTGACATAAAAGGAGAGATAAGGTATGTAGTAGATCTAGCTCTGGAAGTATTGGTACAAGTTATTTATGAAAGGAGTGTATTTTTGCAATTGTTGCAATGTTTTCATGCAATATGGGCATATTGTAGCATGGGGTTCTTTCAAGTATCTGAAGGATTAGCTAAGGCTAGATTCAACATGGGTTTTCTGAGGGATTCTTAGATTTGTGGTTTGCAAGTCTAGAGAGTGTTTAATGGATCCAAAATTGTTTTATGTTTTCCCTTAGATAGAATTTGGGTTTGGTAGATAAACCCTAGGGTTGTAGTCATTGCATTTTTAATAGGACTTCTATTTTTTGGTGACTGCTTATTGACCGTTGCAAGATGCTTAAGTGATAACTTAAGCCTTTGAAGTCATCTAGGGATCTGGACCCCTTCCCTAATGTTTATCAGCCCAACAAATATTTTGTAACCATAACACTTCCTAAGTACAACACTTAATATTTTCCTTTGGCATGATCGATAGTGGTGATTGAGTCTTGAAGATCTTACAGCTTCCCCTCCTACTTGCAACATCCCTGTTGAAGTCTTACAGTCTAGCAAGCAACAATGGAGATCAATGATCAAACAATGCATGATGTTGCAAGAATAGAGAAAGGAATGAAGGTGTTGTTATCGATGTCAACTAGTCAACTGATTATATACTAGTTATTGTTGGCTATATATGTTGAGGATGTTGAGAAAATTATATTAAAGGAATATTATAGGTATTCAATTGTTGCTCCAGTATTTCCCTCTGTGTTCATTCGGTTTATATATGTTGGTCATGATTGTTGAAGGTTATTATAACTAGATGATTGGATGTTGGTTCATTCTAAAGTTTGAGTTGTGTTCACTAGTTGTGAACTATGCTTTTGGGTATGTGCAAAATCATGATGGGTCAAAAAGTGGCAATATGATGGGTATGTGGCTAACGACTTTTTTTTACCCAAAATTGATGAAATGAAAAGGGTTTTTAAAGGATATTCTCAACTTTCCACCAATATAAATTATGCATTACTTTGAATTTAGTAAGTATTTATTATTCATTTTCTATTCAAATTATAATTAAAGTCTTGATTGATAGACTGATTGAAAAACATCTATAACTTTCAAATGGTATCAAATTTTTTGAATCCAAAACATGCGTCACGTTCTATGCTTCACATACTATAGAATTAAAAAAAATCATGAAGTTTTGACCAAGTTAAGGTGGTTAGACATAATGAGTTTTATATTTTTTAAAAGTTGTAATAGAAAATTCATAATTAATTGTTTACTTGGAAAAAATTACAAAAAAATATGCATCACATCAAGATATGAGTCCTCTACTTATATCTAAAATTTTATAAAAAAATATTATCATTTTATTGTGGTTAGGGTGGTTAGACAAACACCTACTTATTTTTTCCTTGAAATCTAAGTACTATTGCATTGAAATTTCAAATTTTCACCAAATAGATTTTTTTTTTTAAACAAACCTAGTACTTTAGAAACTACATTCAATTTGCTACATATTCTATTCTTACATATTTTTAAAATAATATAGATAACTTATTCAAAATTTTATGTCAAGTTGCCTAACTCTAATTTTTCTAATTCTTTTGCCACTTAAGGGCGTGTTTTTTCCATGATGATCCTGCACATACCCTTCTCTATGTTCTGGTTGATGTCCAAGAGAAAGGTTGTTGTTTCAGATTTCTCTTTAATAAATTCTTTTGACCTATGGTTCTAGAGTTGAGATTTTTTTATTGCATTGAAGATATTTTTGGTTTCTAGAAGTTTCGAGCTTAATTGATCTATGTCTTTTACATTGGCTTGGCCAACCATGTGTTTAGCACTATCTTTGAAGTTAATGAAGCATGTTGGATCTATTTTTGGGTCTTGGTGAAGCATGTGGGTCACCATCATTCTAATTCCACCCTACGATGTTTGGCACTGACCTAATTCAAATTTGAAGTTGGATAGATGACTTTGTATCTTTTTTCAAGGTTGGAGAAACTATATATATAGGATGAGCTAGTAATTAAAAAAGAAAAGAAGGAAGATAAGTGAAAGAGTAGACGTGACATTGATGTTATTTAAAAAGTATGTGTGAGTTGTGTGTGGGAGATCAGTTTGAAGCTTAATGTTGAGTTTCTGGATGTAGTGAGCAAAAGGAAAACTCTATAATTCATGCAAGTTGATCAAGTAACTATGGTGGAATCCTTTGTTGAATTGAGATTGTAGTCTCTTTGTAGCAAGTCTTCTTTTTCTTCTTTGTATCTCTATGCCAGTGATCCTTCTGGGTTGTAGCCCTATGGATAGTGATTCTGGAAAGTGAGTCCTTATATCAGGCAATGAGCCTTGTTTTAGGCAGTGAGCCTTTTTGTCATCGATTTTAATATTCTCTATAGTGCGAGTGAATTTTCACTATGGTTTTTCCTTTATTGGGTCTTCCATGTAAATTTGGTGTTTATGTTTTTATGTTTTGGATTTGAGTTTCTACATTGGCATTTGATGATTAATCACTTAAGCAATTTCATGTATTAGTTTTGGTGATTGAATTAAAGGTTAAAATCTATGACACTGATTGACCCCCCTCTTAGTTGTCCTATTCAAAAATTTGTATCAGAGCTTGGTTCCTTGGTGAAGAGCTTAACCACTTGAGGAAGGTCCAAGATGGATAGAAAAATGGTCTTTGATTATCCAAGGTTTGATGGAACTAATTATGGTATTTGGAAAGTATTGATGGAAGAATAACTGGGGTATTGTGGATATGATGTGGAAAAAGCTTACAAGAATCCTTACACTCCTCCTGATAATAGTCCAAGTACACCTAAAGAAATTAGAGCACATGAAGCAAATAATAAGGTGAAGTTCATCTTGAAGAATAGTTTGGTACATTCTGAGTTGATTAAGGTTAAAAATTTGAAGAAAACTAAGGAAGTCTAGGATTCTTTAGAAACAACGCATGATGGTGATGGAAATGTTAAAGAGGAAAAATTGTAGAATTTGGAAACATAGTTTGATCTTATACATATGTCCAAAGATGAAAATGTTAAATCTTATGTTCATAGACTGATGAGGTAGTGGCTAGAATTCAATCACTAGGTACTACTATAGATGAAACTAGGATTGTAAAGAAGATTCTTAGAACTCTTCCTAATTCTTACAACGAGAAGTTGAGTGCTATTGAGTAGACTATAGATTATAAGACTTGTACTAAGGATCTACTGTTAGGATTTTTTACATCTTATGATATGAGGAAGCCAAATCTAAGAAATGGAGGCAAATCATAGACTCATTTTAAATCTACAAAAGCTGAAGATTCAGATGAAGAAACTTTTGATGAAATAGAAGCTAACTTTGTAAGAATAATGAGAAAAGGCTCTAGTACGTATGATGGTAAGTTTTCATTTAAATTCTTTAGTTGTGGAGAAATAGGTCTTTATGTTGCAATTTGTCTAAAAAGAGCTAAAAGGAATTGATATCAATGAGGACTGCACACTAGTTGAGTTAGACTCAACTATCCTATGTAACATGGAAAAATTCTCAAACTGTGAGTGGCTTATAATGAGAATGAATCTCCAGAGAGGGTTGGTTCCCTTGGTAAATTACCTAAAACTACCAAATTTTCTGAGAAAATGGATAGAAGGATAATTGAAATAAAACCCTAAGACTAGAGAGGTGATGGACCAAAATTTTATGAATTTATTCACTAATTCAACTCACAATTAGCTATCAAAATATTTACTCTCACAATTTCATGTGAAACATACAATACAAAAGTGATTTGTATGATGGTTTGTGTAGGCATCATTTTAAAATCTGCAAACAAACTACACTTCAAACATGGGTTAGTGTTATGCAAACTCTATTAAAATGCCTCTATGAAATACCTTAGGACTGCTTCCAAATGCAACAAATGATACTAGAAAGGTCAAAGCATTATGAAAACAAAACCAAATTACCTATTCCATAGTTGGATTGGTGTCACATGTGCTAGTGACCCTTTCCCAATCCTTGATCAAAGCTCAAAATGATAAAATGCAAATGGAGATGATGGAGTGGATGATGAACAAGATCGAATCTCAAATGAAGAGAGTAACCTTGCATAAGATTCTGAAGGCTTTGCTTGAGGATGATGCACCTATTTAAATATTTTTAAAATGCCAAGTGTTGAAGAGGGACCAATGTGGGATCAAAAACAAGCCAATGAGTTGAGGACACTTGTCATCATGTGATTAGTTGATGTATATGCAAGATTTGGGAAGAGTGCCCAAGAGGGGGAATTTTTGAATTCAAATTTGCAATAAATTTTGAGAGGGGGACAAGAAAGAAGAGCAATAAATGCCCTATTTGACTTGTCATGTTGAAAGAAAATGAGTTTTAATAAATCAATAAAATTGATTTATTGTGCAAGTGGCTAGGTCTAGATAATGCAAGTGGGATGTGATTAGTATTAGATTAGGATTAGATGATGATCATGCTGATTTAATGCTGATTAGGTGAGTTGACATTTTGGACTTAAATTTTTGATTTATTTAAATCAGAAAAAGGATGAAATATGATTTAGGATTTAATTTAAAGGAAGTCCTGATTTATTGGATGGATGGAATATGATGAAGTTTGAATGATAATGTTTATAAGATTATTTGATGAATGGTTTAAAGTGATGAATTTGCCTAATGTAAGAGCTAATTTGACTTAATCCGATCGAATGCATAATGTAAAATTTGCATGTCTACAGTTTGAAATTAAACACAACATACAACCTACATTACATGAACCTTTTTCATACATATTTGCAATAATGAGACATAAAAAAGGATTCAACACTTAGAATCACAATCAAACATCAAATCATCCACTGTAAACTGAGACAAAAACCATGAAAAAGGAATGCACTGTTGCTTTTATTGATTTGAATGGAGCTGCTATATCATACTATGAAAGTTGAGTTAAAAAACTTATAAACTCTCTATAAAACTCAAGAGAGGAAGAAGCAAGAATTGCCAAAAAACTAAGTTTTCTCCCATTTAATACCCAAAAACCTTTCTAAGAGCCAAGGAGAAAAAATTGCAGTTAAATACAATCCAAAATAGTAACCAAAGTGTCTCTCACGAGTAGAAGGAAAGAACCATGAAAAGAGGGCATATAATTGATCCAAAATGATTGAAAATAGGTGGAAGCTTTTCCTCCTAAGTGGAACTACCCTAAAGCACTCCAAAATCACTCAATTTTAACTAGAAATTAGAAATAAACACTTCAGTTCACTCCCCTTTTCATTTTGCATGATTTGGAGACTGAAACAAAATAAGAAAGAAAAACTAAAATTTCCTCTGCATATTGTGCACTTGCTTTATTTACAGTATTTTAGTTGACAATTAATAAAAAAAATCCATTTCTTTAATAAATTGTTACAATGTTTTGCAGTTTTAGTTTTGTAAAAAAGAAGGAAAAGACTAAGTCATGAATCATGACTTGGCTTTGATTTATGACTTTATAAAAAATCAAGGTATACATGGCATATATGATTTTATTATGTAAAGGATTAGTGACTTCTAAGTCACATTGGCATTTTATTTTCTCAAAAATCAGAAAAAACTAAGGCACCTCACCTAAGTTTTCAAAAATGCACAACTGGGCTCCAAATAATACCACAAAGATATAAAATTGGGCATAAAAAGTTTAAAATAATGAGAAAAAAACACCCATAAAAGGGTTGGCTAGAACTAGGGAAAAAAAACCCTAGAACAAAACCTAAAGCCCTTCTTTCATTTCACTTTCATTTGTAACTTTGCATTCTAAGGGTGTCACCATGCTAGGGTTCTAACTTGAGCTTCTCTAGATTTTTCATAGAGATTTTGTTGACTTCTCTTGATTTCTCTCTATAGAAACATGTTGAGCCATGTGGTAAGTTCCACTTTCTATCTTTTGAATGATGTGATCCTTTCAAAAAAATTGAAGGAAAACTATGGTTTTGATCATTTGTGGCACAATCATGGTAGGAGGGTCCTCAAAGAGAACAATCTGGGCCATGCAACAAGAGTCACACAATAGAAGCAACATATGATATGGAGGAAAATGTAGATTCAAACCTTCTTATTATCAAAAAATTCAATTACAAACAGTCAAAAACATCTAGGCTTATAGATGTAGCTCACAAGTCTATTACAACATGCTCAAAAATATAGCATTCCCATATGTTCCTATATGCGAGCAAAAATCTTACATATCAAATCCAATAATCATTCCTAACTTGTCTCTTGCTATCCTAATGATCATTACAATGCTTTATATCATATATGCAATTCTAGAATCATTTGTGTTAACCAAAGATCATTACAATCTCTAATGAAGAAAATCTAACATGTGCATGAAATAGGTCGGCCTCAAAATTTGAATTTCTCCTTAGTAGATGCATAGAATGAAGTGTGGACCCATAATTAAGGTTAGGGACACTCCACGAAACAATCTAAAACAAATTGTGAGGATCTGCAAGTTATGGGAATGATCCACAAGAGATCAAACTAGCTATTAGGCTCAAAACTTATTCTGGTACCGGTTCAAGAAACTACCACTTAATCTAGAAGCGATAACTTGTTGGAAAAAGATCCAAACATGTTGAAATCCTGGAATAAGGAAAATGAACATGTCCATGATGCAAACATAGATCCACAAGGTCTGGTGACCAAATATGGTGATACATTGAATCTATCAACCTGAAATGAATAAGAACAAAACTGAAATGAAAATATTTTTGGTTGATGCAGGATTGCAAAGAACCAAGGATGCTCCTGCATCAATTTATCATAGAGAATGATGAAAGCACTTGATTACTCTATATTTCATTTTGCACTTTGAAATTTCTATAAGAAAGGACAAAAATTTGTATGTTCCTTTATGGTCACAGTTTTTGCAAATAAACTGAGGGCTCTTCATATTTTGGAACTATTATCTCGGCTATGGCTTCATTGTGCATTCTCTAGGTAGAATGAATAAAAATATTCCACCTTTGGCTTGGCCTCTATAAAATTCTTTGGGTTTTTCCTATGCTTGTAAATTCTCAAGGGTTTCTTCTTACTTGTAGGTTGAGCTTTCTCCTTGGAAATACTTGTAGGATTTTCTCTCATTTGCACATCTGAGGGCTTCTTTGTTTGAAGCTCGAGCTCCCTCTTGCTTCATTCTCATCCCTTTGAGTTTAACATTCTCTTTGTTTTGTACTTAAGGATACTTTCAAGGTGAAATCCTTTTCCATTTGTGACATTACTATTTTTAATAGAGCACTATCCTCTTAAACC
The DNA here is from genome assembly GCA_007258455.2 of Sequoia sempervirens. Classification (NCBI taxonomy): domain Eukaryota; kingdom Viridiplantae; phylum Streptophyta; class Pinopsida; order Cupressales; family Cupressaceae; genus Sequoia; species Sequoia sempervirens. Next base: position 310,679,776 of record VDFB02000015.1, read on the forward strand.
TTTTTCATGTCTCTTAAAATTTTCCTTCTATGCCATTTCACTATACAACTATCCTATTTTTCATTTGAACTTTCACATGGCTATTGTTGTAGAGAAACCATATTTTGTTTAACCTAGAACTATATATTCATTAGCCTTTTCAATGTCTTAACCTCCATATGAATAGTTGAGCCTTTGTGGCTTTGTGATGAATATTTGTTCTCTTTATGATGTTGCACCTAGACAATTGACTTCATGAGTGATACTTGTGACACTTGAGACTATTTTCAAGTATGTATGGTTGAAAATATATGATAACTCCATAACAGTCCACAACATTGTTGTCTCTTCTATGTGAGCACTATTTGTTGACACCTTTGCATGAGACTCACTACTTTAGATGATGATTCCATCAATAGGAAACATGTTAAGACATGACCTTGTTGTCCCTCTCTTACTATGACAATGAGTACTATCTTTTGATCCTTAGTGATTTTACCTTCAAGGTATACACTTCAAATAATGTATATAACAAGAAAAAATTATATATGACAGCAATAAAAGATATAAAATCATGATGGCAACACCATTCAATGAAGCTAAACAATGCTAGCATAAAAGATTGTATGCAAACATAACTCCTTAATGATTAAAGGTGCACTTTTATTTTGTTATGTGGATCATGGTGTCTCACCATATGCCAATTTTTCATTTATGGTTTCCTCCTCAAAGTACAGGGATACCTCATTGTACCTTTTTATTTGGCAGTTTTGAATGGGAAATGTGCATGTGATTCTTATAGTCACTTTGTAAATTATTCCTCAAATTGAAAATGATTTTATTTGAAAAATATAAATGTATCTTGCTTATCTCATACCCCTCTCAAGATCTAGATGGCAACATGTTCGGATCAACCCTTGTTGGAGCCCATTTTCATCCACATGTTGAAATGTCAAACGAAATGAATCATAAAAGAACTTGTACCTACACAGTGAATAAACAAGTTAGATAAAATAATTAATCTAAAATCTCATGTGGTGACTTGAATTTATGGATCCCATTGATTTAATGCATCAAAGATGTAGGTTATATTTCTATTGATAGGGCATATGATGATATTTATATCTGAAGCTCTAACCCAATCATTTCATCATCATGCAGGTTAATCTGAAGATCAGTAACAAGGAGGAGCTGGAAACAAAGAAGATCAACACAAGACTGTGCCACAGGCAATGATGGATATACTTTCTCCTCATGTTTTTTTCTACTTTTATCTTCAGTTGTATATCCTATCTTTATGTTGCATTATTTTAGCTACTCTCATGGCTTTTGTGGGACATTTAAGCATTATTTTCCTCTCAATGTATAAAACAACAACATTTATGCAATCTTTTATACATTTTCATTACAAAATGAATGAAAGACAACAATATCATGCAATTTCCTTTGACTATAAAACATTCCATAATAAAAATTGAATTCCATTTGAAAGCATTCATATGCAATCGTTAAGCCTTAGCATAAATTTGTTGGAATACCTTTCACTTTTTATTCAATCTAGTGTTTTAGCAATACCAAATTGAGTTGTAAGTGAAATTTAGGTAACAGGAATAAACAAAGATATGAGAAGGAAAAGAAATGAAAGAAAATTAGCAGGGCTTACTATGTGAATGAGAATGCTAGTATTTCAAATGGAGATTCAGAATATGAAGATCCAAATGACAATGAATGCTTGTTCTTGGCGATTAAGGATGAACCTACTTCTACTAATGCAGATACATAGGTAAAGGAAAGTCCTCCAGAGAAGGATAATGAGAAAGATGAAAGTATGGTTATCTCTTCCCTACATGCTAAAAAGGAAAAATAATTTTTTGGTAGTTGATAGTGGTTTTTCACATCACATGATTGGTGATAAGAGTAAGTTTTTTAAGCTTGGTAAATATGATGGAGGCTTGGTTATGTTTGGAAATGATATTGGTGCTAAAATCAGTGGGATAGGTTCAATAAGTTTTGATGGAAAGCATCATACTAACGATGTTTACTATGTTAAGGGTTTATGGCACAATTTGTTGAGTGTTGGTTAGATGTGCAAAAAATGATATGATCTTGTATTTAAGGATGATAAATGTGAGATCCGAAAAGGATCTGGAGCATTGATTGGTACAAGAAAGAAATTTGAAGGGAATATTTATCAACTTAAGGGTGTTGATCGATGATGCTTTATGACTCATATAAATGATAGTTGGTTATGGAATAGGAGAATGTGTCACATGAATTTTGATAACTTTGCAAGGATTAGTGTTGTTTAGGGCATGAGAGATTGACCAAGAATTACAATGCTTGTTAATGCTATTTATAGGAATTGTCAATTTGGAAGCAAGCAAGAAATCATTACAGGTCAAGGGAACAATCTACTACTAGACTATTGGATTTAGTTCATACAGATCTCTATGGTTCTATGAGAGTGATAAGTCTACTTTGTGAAAGGTACTTTATGATTATTCTAGGTATACATGGGTTACATTTCTTAGAGAGAAATCAGTTGCATTAGATAGATTTAAGGCATTCAAGGTTATGGTTGAAAATGAAGTGAATTTGAAGATAAAATGCTTAAGATCTGACAGAGGTGGAGAATTAACCTCCCATGAGTTCAATATCTTTTGTGAGGTGCATAGAATAAAGAGACAGTTATATACTCTGATAACTCCTCAGCAAAATGGAGTTGTTGAAAGGAAAAATAGAATAGTTCAAGAGGCTGCTAGATCAATGATTACTGAAGTTTAATTACAAAAAGTTTAATAGAAAGAAGCTATTCATATTGTTGTTTATGTTTTCATTCGAGTTTGAGCAAGAGAAAATAGTTAAAAAACTCCCTATGAGTGATGGTGTGAATGAATTCCTACAGTTAAATATTTCAAGGTATTTGGAAGAAAATGCTATATCAGAAGAGATGAGGAAACTTTGGGTAAGTTTGATGCAAGAAGTCATGAAGACATATTTCTTGGATACTCTACTAAAATCAAGAAATACATATATTTCAATAAAATACTAAGGAATATTGTAGAGAGCTCGAATGTGAAGGTAGATGAGATAGTAAAGAACTCTATTGATATTGATGGATATGTGTTTGATGAACATGATTGTGCAAGAATGGAAGAAATTGTGGAATAACAAAAGAAGCTAGATGAACATAATGAAAGTGAAGAAGATGCTCTGGTGATGACTCCTACAACACTAAAATATGTACATAGGAATCATTCAAAAAATCATATTATTGGAGACAAGACAAAAGGCGTATTAACTAGAAGTAAAGTTGTTGTTGAAGTAAATTTGTGTTTATTCTCTAAGATTGAGCCGAAGATAGTAAGTGAAGCCTATAAATATGAAAATTATATGGAAGCAGTGAAAGAAGAACTTTTTCAAATTGAAAAGAATTAGACTTGGGAATTGGTCCCAAGACCAGCAAATAAAAACATTATTGGATCAAAATGGGTTTTCAGAAATAAGTTAAATGAGAATGGAGAAGTTGTAAGAAATAAAGTGAGGCTTGTGTGTAAAGGTTATTCACAAGTAAAAGGCATAGATTTTCAGGAGACTTGTGCCTCGATAGTGAGAATGGAAGCTATAAGGATGTTCTTAGCATTGCCTACTTATAAATATTTCAAAGTCTATCAAATGGATGTTAAGTCAACATTTCTAAATGGTGAGCTAGAAGAAGTTTACATGGAACAACCAGAAGGATTTTAGTTAACAGATCAACCAGATATGGTGTGCAGGTTGAAGAAAGCTTTATATGGATTGAAGCTAGCTCTTAGAGCTTGGTATGCAAGGTTTGACAGGTATTTGATACAACAAGTATTTAACAAAGGTATGAAAGACAATAATTTGTACTTTAAGATTGAAAATGGAAAAGTCTTGATTGTAGTTGTATATGTTGATGACATTATCTTTGGGGGAGATGAAAATATGTGCAAGATGTTTGTGAAAGAGATGCAAAAATAATTTGAAATGTCTATGTTTGGGGAGATGGATTTCTTTCTTGGGTTGTAGATTAATCAAATAGACAAAGGAATTTTCATTTCACAATCTAAGTATGTAAAAGAGATGTTGAAGAAATTTGGGATGGACGGTTCCAAACTAGTAAGTACTCCTATGGTGATTCAAATTTTGGTTGAAAATTGGGTAAATATTTTGATTCACCTAAGACTGATCAAAGCAAGTATAGATCTATGATTGGTGAATTATTGTATTTGACTACTACTAGACTGGTTAGTATGCATGCAATCTATCTTGTGGCTAGATTTCAAGAAGATCCAAAGGAAACAAATGTTGCTATAGTTAAAAGAATATTCAGATACTTGAATGGCACTTCAGATTATGGATTGTGGTATCCTAAATATACTGACTTTACACTTAGTGCATATATAGATGCATATTGGGTTAGATGTGTAGATGACAGAAAGAGTACACGTGGTGGTGTATTCTTTCTTGGATGCAAATTGGTGGCATAGTTGAGTAAGAATCAAGATTCAGTATCTTTGTCTACTATTGAATCTGAGTATATTGTTGTTGCATCTTATTGTACTTAAGTTTTATGGATGAAACAAACATTGAAAGATATCAAATTGCTATATGATGATCCCATTTCTATCTTCTATGATAATACAAGTGAAATTAACATTTTGAAGAATCATGTGATGCACTCGAGGATGAAGCATATATCTATTAGATATCATTTATTAAGAAAAAAGGTCATGGAGGATGAAGTCAAGCTTGAGTATGTTCTGACAAAGGATCAAATTGCAAATATATTTATGAAGGGTCTTCCTAAAGATACTTTTGAGTATCTTTGGGAGAAGTTAGGGGTTGTTGCCCCTCCTTTCATAAAATAAGATGTATTTGGAGGTGCATCAGTCTGGTAGATTCATGGTTGTATATTTTTGGACTGATGTTTTGATGGCTACCCCTCAGGGGGAGCAGGTAGTTTTCAAGTGTTTTCATTGTGAGTATTATGTTTTCATGTCAAAGGAGTATTCAATGAACATATCTTTTTCCTTTGCCATTGATGTCAAAGGGGGAGAGAAAGCATGTGAAAAGGAGAAAAAGTAGGTAATGAAGAAGATGATCTTCTGAGGGGGGAGAAACAAAAAGAAAAATCTTGAAGAAGTATATTTAGATCTGGTATGGTTTCTTTGATGGTTTTTCACATCATGTGTTGCCATCAATGAAAAAGGGGGAGATTGTTGCAAGAATAGGGAAAGGAATGAAGGTGTTTTCATTGATGTCAACTGGTCAACTAGTTATCTACTAGTTGTTGGTTGTATATGTCAAGGATATTGAGAAAATTGTATAAAAGGAAGATTATAGGTATTCAATTGTTGCTCTAGTATTTTCCCCTATGTTCATGTGGTTTAGATATGTTGGTCATTATTATTGAAGGTTGTTATATCTAGATGTTTGGTTGTTGGTTTTTTGTGAAGTTCGAGTTGTGTTCACCAGTTGTGAACTATGTTTCTCTATGTTCTAGTTGAATTCTAAGAGAAAGGTTGTTGGTCCAGATTTCTCTTTGATGAAGTCTTTTGACCTACGGTTCTAGAGTTAAGATGTTTTGATTGTATTGAAGATATTTTTGGTTTCTAGAAGTATCGAGCTTGATTGATCTATGTGTTTTAAAATGGTTTGGCCAACTGTGTGTTGAGCACTATCTTTAAAGTTGATGAAGCTTGTTGCATCTATTTTTGGGTCCCAATGAAGCATGTGGGTCACCCTCATTCTAATTCCACCCTAGGATGTTTTGCATTGACCTAATTCAAATTTGAAGTTGGATGGATGACTTTGTATCCATTTTCAAGGTTGGAGATAGTATATATATAGGATGAGCTAGTAATGAAAATTATACAAAATAAAACAAGGAAGGTAAGTGAAAGAGTAAATGTGACATTGATGCTATTCAGAAAGTGTGTGTGAGTTGTGTGTGGGAGATCAGTGTGAAGCTTAATGTTGAGTTTTTGGATGCAATGAGCAGAAGGAAAGCTCTATCATTCATGTAAGTTGATCAAGTAACTATGGTGGAATCCTTTGTTGCATTGAGATTATAGTCTCTTTGTAGCAAGTCTTCTTTGTCTTCTTTGTATCTTTGTGGAAGTGAATCATCTATCTTGTAACCCTATGGATAGTGAGTTCAGATAGTGAGTCGTTATCTTAGGAAATGGGCCTTTTTCAAATAGTGATCCTTTTTGTAATCAGTTTTGATTTTCTCTATAGTGTGAGTTAATCTTCACTGTGGTTTTTCCATTATTTAGTTTTCCACATAAATCTAGTGTTACTATGTTTATGTGTTGGATTTGAGTTCCTGCATTGTTATTTGATGATTAATCATTTAAGCATTTTCATGTATTAGTTATGGTGATTGAATTATAGGTTAAAATCTATGACAACTGATTCAACCCCCTCTCAATTGTCCTATTAAACACATGAATTGTCTCATGTGGGTCTAGAATCTTTAGGTTGATGACAAAATATTACAGACATGTGGTGATATATTGTGCTCAAATGCTTCACATCACTGTTGTGAAGAAAAACAAAGGGACATGATTTTCAATAAGTGATGAACATCAAGAGATAGTGGATGGTGATGACTGCTAAGGATAGATGGTAGCCTCTCGCTGCCCCACCAAGGATTTGGTCTATCACTATGACCCTGTTGTGGATTTAGCTAAGCCCTATGTCATAGTGGGGTTGTGACATATGTCTCTATGGGACACAACATTATGTGGTTGCTATGAAGGAGATTGATGTAAAAATTTTTAAAGAACCATTCATCGATTGGTCAGGTTATAAAGATGGGTGATGAACATGGAAAGGGTGATCGTGGTGCAAAGACCCAAAATCAATGGCCTAGATTTAAATTTGCAGATCTCAAATTGATAACCATATGTGAATGAGGATTTTTTCTTTGTGCTTGAATTTAATTGGTTTACCTACACTTGCGACCAATGTAATGAAGATTTGGTGTGTAGAATGGTGACACAAATAGCAATAGAGAATGGGATCAAGATCAAATCAAATGATCAAAAGAATATATTAAATGCCTGTCTGATCTTAGGATTTTACATAGAACCATATTTAAAAAATTCACTATATCAGAATTTAATTAGTTTGAGGCTTGATGCAAGGGTTGTGTAACGAAGAATATTTTAGGAAAACCCTAACACTGAATCTATGTGTGGATGAGAATCTTGAGGCAATCACTATAGGTTGGTGAAGGAGATACAAAATAGTATCACTCTCTATAGGTTGGTGGATGAGAATCTTGAGGCAATCACTATAGGTTGGTTGACATTTTAATATCTATTGATTCAACCCCCCTCTCAATAGACCATTTTGTTCCAACCAAATTAGCTGGTTTTGAATTCCACCTTTGAAATGCTTGCTAATGTGACATCATCACTCTTGAAGGACACATTCACAAGGAATTTTTCCATTAGATTCTTTGATATTTTTATCCATTTGATTGATAATTCATCAAAGAGCTCCATAGTGTCCCACACGACATGTTTGTACTATTTGAGTCTTTTATTCTTTGAAGCATATTTCACCCTAAGTTACAAGAAAAATGGCTCAAAATATCCATATATTGTTAATAGTTTGATCCCATATCTAGTGGAAATATTCAGACCCAACAATAGTGCCTCATACTTTGTTATATTGTTTGTGCACTCAAAGGATAGTAGAATTGAGTATTTGAATGTGTAATCAAAGGAAAATTAGATTTGTTAGCTTGTTAGATCAATAACACTAAAAATCCATTGAAATAACGAAGTACAATTGAAATGAAATGAAAACGAAAGGGAAATATATCACCAAGAGTCTCCATCTTCCATGCTTCACCTTCATTACACCTTCTTGCTTGCTGGATGATATTGCCCTCAGATTCATCTTTTGAGCAATCTAGAAATGTCTAAGTCCTACAACAAGTCTTGAAGGATTTGATATGTCTAAATGCCTATGTCTAAAAGCCAATGCCTATGCCTATACTTAAAACAAATGCCAATATTGAAATACTACAATTGCCTATGACAATAAATGTGAGACTAAGTAAATGCCTATAGTAATTACGTAAAAAATGTCAAGATCAAACATGAGAAGGAAATGGAATTTTATAGAAAAGGCCATTTCGAATAGACGAACGAGATAAATCAATGAAGAGACCCTAACATGAACGATCTAGATTTAACCTGAAAATCCCTAATTAGGGTTAGGGAAAAATCCTTAATCAAATGGTCGGAATAAAATCAGATCGACGGCGGAGAATAAATGAGACAAATTAATTAGATAATGAAGATTTTCAAAAAATCAAGAAGATAATATTGCCTGATTTGCAAGATTCGACAAATCAAAGAGATAAGATTTGGACTGAAGATCAGATTTGGAAAATCAAGAATCTGCCCGATTACTTGATTTTTGGAAGATTAATTACTAATTTGAATTAAATTAATTCAAATTATGGATTTTGAGAGATAATAAATAATCTTTTTCAGATTATTTATCAAAAAAGACTGACAGTTAGGATTGACATGACATTTTAAATAATTTTATTTATTTAAAATAAGAAGAATATTAATTAGCAATTAAATAATTAAATTTAATTATTTAATTTAGGAGATAAGACCAATTAATTAAATAAATTAATCAATTTATTTAATTAAGACAATTAGTGACATATTAAAATAAATATAATTCATTTATTTAATAATCAATAAGAATTAAATGTAGAAGGGGAAATTAAATAAATTAAGAAATTTATTTAATTAAAGAAAGACTTAGACAGTTAATGACGTATTTAATAAATAAATAAAATTTATTTATTTAATAATCATGAAGAATAACTAACATGAATTAATTAAATAATTATAAATTATTTAATCAATAGTCGAATGTGGACCAAGGACATAATTAAATGTCATAATTATGCTAAGATGAAAGTGGTAAAAATGAAACTTGCAGGCCTAGGTCATTTTTAGGTGTCTACATTTTGCCCCTCTTTGTCATAATGTTGCTTGTCTCATTATGACAAAGAAAATAAGTCAAAAAATGCCCCAGTGCAAAATAAGATGAGGAAGAATGACGAGGAGGGTTGCGGTATGCCCCCTCGAGAGGACAAACGGGTTCGAAGAACATGGGTGTGCTCTCGAAATTGATTAGAAGACTAGAATATGAAGAGACGAAGAAATGTTAGTGCAAAAAATATGGATGATGATATGGATGCAATGCCTATATGAGATGAGTGAGAGAAGATGACAAGCCTAAAGGAGATGCATGTTAGTTCCTAGACCAAATCCTTCAAAACATTGCCATAGGACTTTAATATTTATTGCTCTTAATCATCATTGGGCGAACTGTTGTAATGGCCAATAAACACCATGATATGACATAGATCAAGGTGTGCAAGTTCGTACCATCACATAAGACAAGCAGTCACAGACAAGGATGATCATGCCTCATACTAGGAGCATGATTACCCCAGTCTTGTAGTCATAATCAACCACATGCAGAAAAAAGACAAGGACAAATCATGAAATGTCGCTGCTTCTCTAAATCCTGTTTCCAGAACATCCTTGAGAAATTAGTAGCATGATTGTCAAAATACAAAAAGAAAGAGTCCTTACCATGATATGTCATTGTTTTTCTAAATACTAGAATCAGGACATCGCTGAGAAGCTAGTAGTCATGTGTGTCAATTGTCATGCTACATCGCTGCTTCTCTAAATCCTGCTTAGTGGGATCTCTCTGAAAAACTAATAACATGATAAAATATCAAAAGACAATTGTCAAGTGTTTGCCAAGTGCGTCCGGATATCCATTGTTCTGCTGTTAAGATGCCATGTTTCATAATGTCGAGTTGTATGAATGTTTAAAGTTTTGATGACCTTGAAAAATGTCGAGACTTGGTGAATTTAGGAAGGACACATCCCGAATAATGCCGATGTTGAGAGGATTTTGATCCCTAATGGTCGTAAGGGGTCCCTTAGAATGATGACGATACTTAGGAAGGACACATCCTAAGGCATAAATGACAAAGTTGGTTCTTTAGGACACATCTAAAGAATACTTATGCCAGGAAGAGTGATCTTTAAATGTCAAGAGGATCACTCAAAATGCCAAATGACAATGACAACGCCTAGGAAGGACACATCCTAAGGTGTAAATGACAGAGGTTATCGTTCAGAAGGACTCATCTGAAGACTAACCAAAATTTGATAGTTTGACTGGTTTCTGATGATTTGACTTGCATTGATTGGATTTGACTTTTGTTTGACTATATGTTGATATTGCCTTGATGATATGAGATTGCATTGATGAGATTGTCATGTTGAATAAGAGGTTGTTTTACTTTGTTTTAGGAGTTTTCCCAGGTGGAACACGATTGAAGACCTTTGACGTGTGTGCCGATGTAGTGTCATGAACCCTAATGGACTGACCTAGTGCGGCCTCGGGGGCTCATCGATAGATGGCCTTGCCTACGTCATACACTCAAAGACCTCGTAGTTTGACATGACCAATGACTTTGTCTTGATGATCCAAGATTGCGTCATGATTTTATTTTGACAAACCTAAAAGGACTGACCTAATGTCTCAGGGACTGAAGTATGAGTCTTGCCTATGTAGCAAATGCGCAGAGACAACGTAGTTCGACAATGACATGGACTGACTGACATGACTGAATTTGACTCCATTTTTAGGATTTTGACATTGATTTGGATGTTTTTGGGTTTTTCTTTAGGATGTTTTATGATGTTTAGGTCTTTCTTCATGACATTTTATGATTTTTTTGGTCTTTTTTCAGGACTTTTTGCCATGTTTTTGTCTTTTTTAAGGACTTTTTGCCATGTTTTTGGATTTTTACGTTTAAGAGGGTTATGAAAAATGCATATGACTGATGCCTACACATGAGAATCCAAGGACAAAAATGATTGTGCCCCTAGTCAAGCTAAATACCAATTGACAAGTGATGACAACATTGTTTGACGTGGGAAGGACGCATCCCGAAACAACGTGAGGACAACAACGATAATGTGATGAAAGTATCGAGGTTTACAGCCAGGCCAGAAACACAGTCAAGTAAAATTTTGGATAATGTGCTTGTATGAATTGGAATCGTTGCATTTGGAATGACTTGGTTAGGACTAAATGGGATGATGGAGTTTCCTTAGATCGTTTGACAAGGGAAAGCCAAGATAGGTGACAAACATGAAAGGATAGGGGGTGGCCTTCGTAAAGGACGAGAGACATGAGACTAAGGGAATTGTCATATGATTTTCAAGGACTATGTCATATAAGGACAATAAGACTATGACGGTCAATGATGTTTCGTGAATCATGTATGACCGAAGGATAGACATGTCAAGAGTTTTCCCAAAGCATGATTTATGTGTGCCAGTTTTATGTCAAGACCAAGATAGGTGGGAAGAATGCATGGAAATGATAGGGCTTAGATGGATGTCAATGTCATGAGGAAGGCATGGGAAATGAGATGACTTGCGCCCAAGTGTAATAGTCCACATAGATGATTTATTTTACACATGACGCCTGTTTGCCAGGTTTTCATCATGGTACTTATCCAAGGCGCCTGTTTACCAAGTTTTTACCGTTGGATGAAATGTTTCTCTTTACTATTTTTTGGATTTTTGATTTTTTTTTTTTGTCACCAAGATGCCTGTTTGCCAGGTTTTCATTAGGGTGACGATTTTTTAATTTTTTAATTTTTTTGTATTTCTAATTTTGTGGATAGCCTAGATGCTTTAGATAACCACTGACTGTTCTGAATCCACTGACGGTGCTGATGTAGAGACCGGTGCCATGATATGCCAATAATAACCTTGCTGAAGGAGTTGTCTTGTCAGGATCGTAGCACTTGTATACAACTGATCAATGTCATTGTGATCCTTTCTAATACTAGAGTTGGCCTTATCAAAATACACACATCATAGTAGAGTGCCATGAGAGTCCTTGTGGTAAAGAGTTGCTGCTATGATGTGACGGATTTGTGACGTAGGATTTTTGGACTTTAGGTGAGATGTAGGATTATGACAAATGATGGTGAACATGGAAAGGTTGTTTGGACATTTGGATGAATGGCTTTTTATTTTCCAAACTTGGGATGGTGTATGACAGATTTTGGAGGGATGGCGTTTTAAACCAACACTCCTAGATGCCTTGTTTGATGACCATTTTGAAGGAGGTGGACATGTGTTCTATGTGGGAGTCCTCTTGTCTTGTGGCTCCACATTGTAATTGACTTTTGTATTTGACTGGGTGTCTTTGTTCGATCCGTCTTTCTTTGGGATCCATATTAATTTCATTTGTCCACTTGTCCTTTTGTTTGATTCAATGGTCTTTGACATTTGATTTTGATCGTTTGATTTGTAAGACTTTTGTTTTTGTTGGTCCCAAAGGGAAGGTTTATTTATGATGGAATGACGGTTCATGGTGTGGGTGGAGGGGGTGTTGGCAACAATCTTATGACAAGGTTCACTCATGGATTCCATTTTGACATTTGTATCTCACAAAGTTGCCCCCAGTATCGAGGAGGTACCACTGACATTGTTTGATTTGCTGACTGAAGAATACCCAAGACCTTGATGTCTGTAATTTTCCTGAAGCTGTATTGGTTCAAGAATGCCTTGCTCGTGTATGCCTAGTCCTTTGCCTTGGTAATGCATGCTCTAACAGATTTTGTTTGCGATGGGGTATTTATTGTTTTGAAAGCAAGATGCTAACCCATCATTAGGTATGTGAATACTCTCACTTGTAATATTTTCATCTGTAAGAAAGCCTGCTCTGACAAAGATAGATGACCCTAATTGATAAAGTGTCTTAGCTTCATTTTCATGTTGGACATATTTTTGACTGATATCTTTGGTCTGATCATGCGACATGTCAGGTTCAAATAATTTTTGTTGGTGCTTCCAAGGCAATGTCGAAGCCATCATTATTTTTAGTGTCATATAGCCTAGTAATTTTTGCTATAACTTGATCATATGCAAGCATGTCCCTAGTGGAAGATTCTTGTTCTAGAGGAATATCATCTATGTGTCCCATGGAAGCAAGTGTCTCATCATGGGAAGTGTCAATAGTAGAGGCTTGTATAGGATCAGCAAGTGTTTGATTATGAATGGCATAAAGGTCAAGGAGTGGATCATTTTGGATTTCTTGGTCAATGGTAGGGTCTTGGTCGAAGATGGGGTTGTCATGGATTTGGACTTCTTGGTCAATAGTAGGGTCTTGTTCCAAGATGGGGTTGTCATGGATTTGGACTTCTTGGTCAATGGTAGGGTCTTGTTCCAAGATGGGGTTGTCATGGATAGGTGTGTTTTGGATGTCATGATTGTCTTGAAGGACTCCCTAAATGGAGTTTAAGATAGGGTCATGGGATTGACTACCTTTTTCTTGACATGAGGGTGACATTATAAGGTTATGCTTTAGGCTTTCATTTTGACATGTATCCTAAAGTTTAGACAATGGGATTTGACTTTGAGCAATGACAAAATTTTCATGACTAGATGTGGCTTGTGAGGGGATGACTTGAAAAGGATTAATGAATGATGGACTAGGATAGGATGTGGGGACTTGGATTGGACTAGTATGTGAAGGACTAGTATATGACATGGGTACTTGCATTGGACTAGTATGTGAAGGATAAGGGTATGACATGGGGACTTGGACTGGACTAGCATGTGAGGGACAAAGATAGGACATGGAGTCTTGGATTGGATATGTCATGGAGTCTTGGACTCGATTAACTATTGAAGGACAAGGATATGACGTGGAGACTTCGACTAGATTGGTGTAAGGTTGATTGAAATAAGACATGGAGACTTGGATCGAATCAGTATGGTATGATGTGGGGACTTGACATGAGTTGGTAGATGGTTGATAAGGGATGCAGACTTGGACGAGATTAATAGGTGAAGAGTCAGAATATGACATGGAGGTTTGGAATGGACTATTGGACAGTTGGCTTCCCTTGTCAAGGTTAGGATAAGGGTGATAAGTGGATGTTTGTTGTGAATTATTGGTAGGATTTATGTCAAGTGACTATTGATTGTGAGGGTAGACAGATGGTGACAAAGTATTTATGTCAAAGCCTTGTGGTAACTTAGCCCCTTCGTCCAAAAGCATGGTGAGATACCTTTGAGGGTCACGTAAGATATATTTTTTTGCAAAGGAGACTATTTCAGGATTTTGCGTTGTAGCTTTTATGTCTTTCCAATATACTTTTCCATTTTGGTCTCTTTCTATGAATGGCTCATAAATTTTTTGTGATGAAGATGGCATGTTCATGTTGTGAAATGGGTCAGAAAAAGTCCAATGTTTGTTCATGTCGTAAGTGTTATTCTCAATGTTGGGATAATAATCCTGTCCAAAGTTTGTCATTTGTCATTGTTGTCTTTGAAGCCTAGTCTCAACTGTAAAAGGGATTTTCTCAAATGAGGATGATGAGAATGACAACTAAATGCAAGGATGACACTAGCCTATTTTTTTGGATTTTTTGGACAATGCAAGACTATGTTTTTGAATTTTTGACAATAAGGGATGCAATATGACAATGTTGTCTAAAGAAAATGACTAATGTCAAAGGACAATGAAGACTAAGATGACAAGTTATGTCACTAATTTTTTTGTATTTTTGGAATAAGGGATGACAATGCAAGACTATGATGACGTTTTTCTAAGGAAATGATTGATGACAATGTTGCCAAGGCCAATATGAGGACTAAGATGATGATGTTTGACTAAGGACTTAATGTTATAAATGCCATGTCTAGGTTCAAAATGATGACTAAGATGAACAATGCAAAGTCTAAGTTCAAAATGGGGACTGAGATTATTTTTTGTTTTGATGTTTTGCTCAAAAGTTTGACTTGTCCAAGGTCGATTATTTGTGTCTAGATTTGTGAATGTTTTGTATATTGTTTGAGTGATCTAGAAAACACTTGACAAGCACGATGTTTTGACTGTAAGCAAGCACACATGAGACAAGTACAATCCTAAAAGGCCAATAGGCCAAGGGTTTGTATACTTGATATAGCCCACCTATTATACCCCGGATTGGTGATAAACACCTTTCCTTCTCGAGAGCGGATAGCTTAGAATTTTGGTGGCATTGGCTCCCCTCCACGGCTCATTAACGTCATTCGAGCACACCAAATTCAGATTCTTTGGGTAGTGACATCCCAAGTATTGCTATCTCTACTCAAGGGGATCAGTAGTGAGTATCTTCGGGCATGATACTATACCCTGCACTATACCAAGCAATGGCTAATAGAACAGTTGGACACTAAGACAAGAGGTGTTTAATTCGGGCATTCCGTTCGTGGGGCACGATCCATGCGGTGAGAGTCCCCTTTCGGATCCATCTCATCAGAACCACACTCGTGATTCTTGGGCTTTCCCCAAGAACCCACTTTTATATACCGGCTGGAAGTCCTTCGGTGTCAGGGTACTACCGATCTGAGTTGTCCTGGGGTGAGTACTTTTTCCCACCAAAACAGGCCCAAGTTCTAGAGTCAGTAACCGTTTCTCTTACACCCAGGATCGCACGAATGCACAAGGGGAGAGGATACTCCGATATACCAAATCGTGAAGGGTGATTAACAAATAAAGATGGGTCTGGTTTTCTGATCACGAGGTTTTCACCAAGTGAGAGCATACTCACCTACCATCTTGTAAGCACAATCAATCAAAGAAGACATGTGTTCTTTTTATATGCACCAAAATCAAATGTTTGCTAATCTATGAAAGAAAAACAAGCACAATGTTTGTTTATCTTGTCTTCAACATTCAAACCTGCAAATAAAAGATTACTGGTTCCTTATGCAATGGTCTTCGACACACGAATAGGGATCGCCACACGCTACCAAGAAAGATTAGTAAAAAATAAAAAATAAAAACTTAAATGAAAACAACAATGTTGAAATAGTGATAACTTCCTCCAAACTTAACAGAATTTCAAGTGGTAGATATCCATGGAAAGCTGAAAATTAAATCTTCAAAACCCAAAAAATATTTTCCACAATTCTGCACAAAAAAAAAGTTATATGCAAAAGAAAATGCGGGTTTTAGAAATGAAATTTAAAAAAATAGCGATCACTAAAATAGCCATAACTTTGTCAAATATTAATAAAATTTAAAACTATTTAATGTTATGGAAAGCTAAGACCGAGATCTACAAAACCCAGAAAATGTTTGAAAATATTTTATTCGCCCATTTTTCTGTGCTTAAATGAATGTGACGGGATTTCGTATGACGTCTTGGTTGTAACCTGCAAAACAATGAAAAGAAAACAAAAACACACGAATTTCTCTACAAAACGTCGGGTTCACCAATGTAATCAAAGAAAAAATTAGATTGTTTAACTTGTTAGATCAATAACACTAAAAATCCATTGAAATAACGAAGTACAATGGAAATGAAATGAAAATGAAAGGGAAATATATCACCAAGAGTCTCCATCTTCCATGCTTCACCTTCGTTACACCTTCTTGCTTGCTAGATGATATTGCCCTCAGATTCGTCTTTTGAGCAATCTAGAAATGTCTAAGTCCTACAACAATTCTTGAAGGATTTGATATGTCTAAATGCCTATGTCTAAAAGCCAATGCCTATGCCTATACTTAAAACAAATGCCAATATTGAAATACTACAATTGCCTATGACAATAAATGTGAAACTAAGTAAATGCCTATAGTAATTACGTAAAAAATGTTAAGATCAAACATGAGAAGGAAATGGCATTTTATAGAAAAGGTCATTTCGAACAGACGGACGAGATAAATCAATGAAGAGACCCTAAAACGAATGATCCAGATTTAACCTAAGAATCCCTAATTAGGGTTAGGGAAAAATCCTTAATCGAACGGTCGGAATAAAATCAGATCGACGGCGGAGAATAAATGAGACAAATTAATTAGATAATGAAGATTTTTGAAAAATCAAGAAGATAAGATTGTCTTATTTGCAAGATTCGACAAATCAAAGAGATAAGATTTGGACTGAAGATCAGATTTGGAAAATCAAGAATCTGCCTGATTACTTGATTTTTGAAAGATTAATTACTAATTGAATTAAATTAATTCAAATTATGGATTTTGAGAGATAATAAATAATCTTTTTCAGATTATTTATCAAAAAGGACTGACAGTTAGGATTGATATGACATTTTAAATAATTTTATTTATTTAAAATGAGAAGAATATTAATTAGCAATTAAATAATTAAATTTAATTATTTAATTTAGGAGATAAGACCATTTAATTAAATAAATTAATCAATTTATTTAATTAAGACAATTAGTGACATATTAAAATAAATATAATTCATTTATTTAATAATCAATAAGAATTAAATGCAGAAGGGAAAATTAAATAAATTAAGAAATTTATTTAATTAAAGAAAGACTTAGACAGTTAATGATGTATTTAATAAATAAATAAAATTTATTTATTTAATAATCATGAAGAATAACTAATATGAATTAATTAAATAATTATAAATTATTTAATCAATAGTCAAATGTGGACCAAGGACATAATTAAATGTCATAATTATGCTAAGACGAAAATGGTAAAAATGAAGCTTGCAGGCCTAGGTCATTTTTAGGTGTCTACATAATGTATTACCACTAGGTGCAATAAAGACCACACTTTACCTATTTCCTTTTTTTCTACAAGCACTATCAAAGTACATCTGCTAGATGCCAGATTCATCCTTTTTTGTTATATTGCTAATTGGATCATTGTTTTGTAATTGAGGTTGTGATTCTTCAATTCTAAAACTTCTCAAATCCACATCACTAAAGTAGTTCATCAAATTAGGATCAATGTGTTCCACTACTTGCTTTGACTGTGGTTCCCTATATAATTTAACTTCTTTCCCATTAATGGATATAGTTGCATATGATAGGTCCAATTTCATATTTCTACCAATTGCAATAGTCCATTGTCTTGATGATAACATACCATAATACATATTGGAGTGTCAACCATAGTAATATCAGTTCTATACGTGGCTTCAAGATAGGTAGCTAATTTTAATTCCACATCCCATAAAACACTAATAACAGGGATGGATCTTTTTTCCATGAAATAAAATTTCCTATAGTTAGTATCAACCCATAAGCCCAGCTCTTTCATAACTTCCATGGGAATAATATTGATTGCCGCCCCTGAATCAATCATGCAGTTTTTAACCAATTTATTGTTTATCAACAAGGTAGTATAGAAATGACCCACATGAGATGGATTTTTGTTAAAGTAGTTCCTAAGTATATCTAAGGAGTTTTCATGTTTTCCACCTTTACATTATTAACCTATGTCTCATTGTTTTATGATTTTGCATCCTTTCTATTTTGACCTCCATGTTTGTTTGGCATGCTTGAAATCAAATTCATGGAACTATCTTTGTATTCATCTATTTTCATCATTTCCAACAATAGCACTGACATCTTAACTTGGGACAAAGCTTGTTCCATGTCGAATGAAGGTGTGTTCACTTTGGTTTTACCGATTTCTACTTTAGAAAGACTTTTCTCCTCCACATGTTGTTTAGGATTATTTCCCACTCTATTTTGTTCACTTTGTGCTACTTCCTTTGGCACATATTTTTGGTTTATCTCTTGGGGATTCTTATTTTCCTTGTTCTTTTGGTTTTCTATGGTGACCCTTTTATACTTTTGTTGGTCATTCACAAAAAAATCCCCAGGCATCTCTTGATCAAGATTTATAGTTCTATTTGTAAGCTTGTAATTTCTCTTGGCTTGTGCCACAACAATAATCATAAGTTCATTTCCTACTCAGTAGGTATTCTTAGTTGGATCTAGTTTGATTGCTTCCTAGTAGTATTAATTTGAGAAACTCCTATATCATCATCTTCTTGATCTAAGAATACTTCTTGTTGGCCATATGAACATTGTACTTTTTATTTACTACATCATACTCAAACCCATCTTCTTCTAAACATGAATATTTTCTATATGTCTCATGAGGCCTGACTTCCAACATGTTTATATTGTGATCATTTCTTTCTTGTTCATATATCGCTTCATCTTCATGGATTGATTGTGCCACTATGAAATATTTAGGATAATGAGGGAAATTTCAAGGTATACACCATGGAGTGTTCTCCACCATATTTTACCCATGCCTCTTTAAAGGATTAGGAGTGTCTTTATTCATATTTTTCTTTTGATCATTGTTGATCGGGCTTCCATCCTTCCAATTTCTTTTGTGAGGAATATCATGTAACCTTGGACTATCATTCCTATGATGGTTTGGTTTCTTATTTTGATGACGGTTAAGGTTTTGCAATATTCTAGCTTCATCCCTTCTTCCTATCTTCCCTAAATCCTTTATATTACTCTCTATGTTCAAAGCAGCTTTGAGTGCTTTGGTAATGATGAGAGGATTCCTAGTTATAATCACATAACCAATCTTTGGATCATATGCATTTAAATAGAAGACTAAGTACATAACACTAGTTGGTTTTAGGTGGGGTGGAATCCTATTGAACAGTTTCATAAATTTTGTACTAAATTCTGTAACTAATTCATTATATATTTTTTGAATATTTGTTATTTCATGCAAAGTAATTTTTGGGTAAGAATGGTCTCCATATTGCTGCATAAATATTCTCTTGAATTCATCCCAAGAGCCAATTGAGGCATCAAGTAGGTTCTTGTACCAATACCTAGCATCTTCAATTAGTGATTACGTTGACAACTTCATGTAGAAATCTTCATGTTGTACTTCAAAACCATCCATGATTGTTTCAAATTCCCTAATGTGATCCTCTCCTGATATAGTGTGTTTCCCAAAGAATTTTAGGACTGAATTTCTTACATCATTATCAATTGGATTTGGATACCCTTGAATTCCAAAAAAAATAAGTTTCCTGAATCTATCTATATTCATGGGTACCCTTACAAATGGGTTTTGGTTAGGCTAATAGTGTTGATGTTGATGTCCTTGTTGGTATTGGTAAGTATACATGTCTTGCTGCAAATTTTTGGAAGGATCTCCATAAGGGTGTACATTCCTTTGTATATTTCGATTAGAGCCTTGATTTCAATAACACCCAGTATAGTGGTTGTGATTTTGATATCTAATTCCTCCCTAGCCAGGTGGGGTTGGATAATCATTATTCATGGAATTATTTGGTGGGTTTGAAACTTGTATTGTAGGAACATTCTATTGCACATGAATAGCACTACTTGTATTCCTTAAGTTTCCTACTGTGTTGTGAAATGCTTTTGGGATCTTAGGAACACCTTTGTTTTGATTCCAAGTGAGTCTATTATGTGTCACACTAGGGGTAATTTGGTTGTTTAGTTGGAGAATTTTTGGAGATAATTCTTGTTCTTATTTTATCAATTACAACCTTATAACTTGTTCTAACATTTTTTCAACTCTTTTTTCTAACTCTTGACAAGTTAGTTCACTTGTTGTAGTAGGGCCATCATAAGTATTTGCGAAGACTACCATAAGTGGTACATGTTCTATGAATATGTGTTAAGAGTTTTCAACATATTGTTGAGCCATTCTATCCTCGTAATATCTTTTTGGTTTATCCCACCTCACCTCTTCCTCTGCACGAGCTTAGAACTCATCCATGTTTTAGGATCATGTCTAAAAGATAGAATAGATTTATATAAGTTATTTTTTTAGGAGGGTTGTGAGGGTCCCTTGGTGGGAATTTTTCATTGTGCATTTTTGATCTAGGAAAAAGACTATTATACACTGTGAAGTGTTGTTCTTATGTATTCCCTTGATCATTGTGCGTATTGATTTGTAATTCTATCATTTCAAGTGGATTTGATGTAGATCCCTCTTTATTATTAGTGGTTCTTGAAGTGGGAGGCTACCTTGAACCATGATTTTTTTTCCACTTTTTATTATCTTTCTTTAGGCTTCCCTTATGCAATGATCTTCTACCTTCCATCTTGGGTGAAATTGTAATGCTTTCATGTCTAAAGTATAATCTTTCTAATCTAATGTCCAACTAATTACAAATACACAATTTCTCAAATATTTTTCACTAGAATCACCACCTCCCTTAGAGGACTTGATTTTTATTTTTTGGGCCCTTTTCACCAAAAGAGTTATATCCTTTCCACCACCACCACAATAAAAATTTTATTCCAACACCTTTCAACTTTGAACTCTTCCCAATGGCAAGTACTTCCCCAGCTGAGTCACCAATCTATTGGTGTAGACTTGGATGGGGAGTGCAAATTACAAACTTTATGAATCTCTAGTGACACTTAGACTCAAAGTAAATTTGACTGTTTATGGAAAGATGATCTTCTTTGGGATTCTAAGTTGGTCCCCAACAGAGTCACCAATCTATTGGTTCCCAAATCTAGAGATTGCTAAACTCTAAAAGTATGCCAATATTTATATTCAATTTTAACAATGATTTGGCCAATGAACGAAATCAACCAAGATGGTTGGAATTCCTTACTCTTCAGGATTTTCTACGCCTAGGTGGGTGTACCTCTATCACTAATAAGTATATACTCTCCAAGATTAAATGGTGATGATTGAGTAGATTAAAACCTTTGAAGAATCTGTGTGATCAATTTTTTCAATTAAATCATCCTCATAATCCTTCCAATTAAATAATCCTCATGTGATAAAAAATATTCAATCAAATGAATTTTCTCAATCTATTTCAATATGGCATGAGAGTTTTAAATAGATTATTTAAATGTAAGACTAACTTCTACTACTCCTATAGAAAATTAAAATGTATATATAAGTTTTCATGAGATATTGATTTTGGAGAAATTGTGATCAGTGCCTATTAGTTATTGGGTAATGGAATCAATATGTGAATGATATATCCTTCTAGCTAAAATTCAAATTGTTTGGAACTTGAGATGTTTATACCTTGTATAAACATGCAAGAATGTAGTTACAGGCTCTTCTTATTGATCCCAATGATTCTCCCTAGGTTACTGTGATTTACTCAAAATAATTTAGTCCTTACTTGAAGGAACCAATTAAATTAACCACACAAAACAACAAATGTGTCTTGATAAATCAGTTATATCCTTGATATATTGATTTAAATAACAAGGAAAGATCAAATTGGAGAAAACAAGATAACATTCATCAATTAAATTTAACAATTGAAACCATAATTCAACCACCAATTATATCTTCTTTTCCATTGATTTAATTCAAATGATTTTACAATATGTACCAAAAGTCTCCTCTTTTCAAAACTATATTCTACTATTATCCTATCTTTGAAAATTTGGTCTTGGTTTCCCTTTTATAAGTGAACAAGGGAAATGTCAAGCTTCAAAATATTACATTTCAAAACATTTTTTCAATTACCTACCTCTTAACATAAATTAAAAGGTCTTAATTATAATTTTTTATTTATGATTACATAAAAGAAATAGAAAATAAAAAAATATCAGATGTTGAAGTCCAAAGTGCTTGTAAGACACCCAAAGTATGTTATTCACCATGAGATACCCATGATCATCCAATCTGGTAAGGTCCTCTCTCCATGATGGTATCTCCAAGGCTCAACACTTCACTGTAAGGCCTACTCTTTTGGGGGAGCTAGATATGTCTACTCCCATTTGAACAATGTATAATCATTAGGCCACTTCTGCTCCTAAATCAATGACATGTGGGAAAGGTGATTTTTCCATATATTGTCTAATAGTCCTCTTGCCTTTGCAATGATATTTGAATATCCCAAATCCATTTCAATCATACCATCTAGAATAAAATTGAAACCATGGACATTTATGTCTTGATTCTACTATAATTGAGCAATAAAATTTAAAATAATTTGGTTGAATTCACTTTCCAATCATTAAAATCCTCTTGTTGATCATCTCCTCCAAGTATCTTTGGTACAAACAATTGTTTGATTGTATGGAATGATTCAATTCTTGTAGTGATTTTGTGGCCTTCCCCTGATGCATAATGAAATAAATCTATTACCATTTCACCATTCTTTTGGTAGGCTTCAAGGCTGCAGGGGCATCCATACTTCTCTCTAAACCCTTTCACAATGTGTTAAATGTATGGTGAATGGGTTTCCATTTCTTAAATACAGCATCCAAGATGAGAACATGGCCTTTTTCCATTCTAATGCTTGATACAAAGACGTATAACATTCATACACAATTTATATATTTTTTATCACTATCTTAACTCTGTACTCCAAAACCATTTCTAATGTGTCAAAAATATATTTCCTCATCCCTTTTTTAGTTTCCTTATCAATTTTCTTTAAGATTTCTATTTATTTCTTTAATGCATTCATTTGGTCCATGGAGGCAATGCCTACACTAGTTGTCTGACCTATGGGAGGTTGATAAACTATCATTTATATTCTCTAGGAAGAATCTACTCCCTCCAATTTTTGTTTTAGCTTCACATTTTCTATGAATAATCTGTTCACTTCATCATTCATATCTATCTATGATTTTTCATACTCTACAAGCTTATTTTCCAAACTTCTGACAGCTACTTGGGTAAACATAGCAAAATGCATGGTCATTGTAGCAACCTCTAGTGTGGAGGTTTCCTGAAGGTTCCTAGCCATTTCGATCCCTTTCATCTCTTGAAAAACATCTAGGAGCCTTGGACTTTTTGTATTTTTCCGCTTTACCCAAAAGGCTAGCATTTCAATTTTTTGGTTGTACCTTGTTCCACTCATACCTTCCTTTGTATCAAACTTGACCATCATCATGGGATATTCATGATTTTCCACTTGAATAAGTGGGAACACCTTTTTCAACTCCATCCTAGGGATGACCAAGATATTGCTTTTTAGCACCACTTTTCTAGCTTCTTGTGGGCTGATATTAATTTCATTAATTCCAAGTTCATTGAAAGTTTGAGAAACAATTTCAATATGTTGAGATTCATCAGCACCCATCTTATTTATCTAGATTCTTTCTATATAGGAGTGAATTTGCATCCCTTATGAAAATTCCCCTTTCGTGCATCCTCACCTTAGAAAATCAAATCTAAAGGTGAAATTCCACATCGCCCAATTACCTCCCTTCCACTTGGAATTTGTCCTTTGTGTCGATGAGAGAATATTTTTTGAGGACGCACGCATGATACGCAGATGTCCACATTGTGTTCTATTTTCCTTGATAGATTCTTACTTTTGAAGTTGATAGAAGCATTACACTCTCGATTGTAGACAAATTGTAACATCCCTCTTCAACCAACCGACTCAAAAATGCCTTATTCTTCCTTATTCCTCCTTCAAATTTATCCATTCTCACTTCATTTGATCCTCTAAGCATTCCATTTCATCTCTCGACAATCTCTCTTACATTCTACTCACATTCTCAAGCCATCTCTTATCATTTCTAGCATCTTCAAGCAACATTTTCAACACTCCATTACAACAACAACACTCGATAAACTCCACATAGCAAGTGTGAAGCAAGCTATTGAAGCGTGGGCTTGGAGTCTTGTGAGACCTCCTTTTATTGTAGTTGTGGCTATGGTGACCTTTCCAAGTCCATATTCTACTACATTGGCTAGTGAGATTTTGGGTGGAGGTGGTAACATTTCACTCCTCTCCTTTGTGATTTGATTGAGTAGAATTGTATTGTTTTGTAGTGTGTATTTCTCTCTCTTCTTTCCTTTATCACATATTCTACTTCATTTATTTTTGGCTATTTGTGGAGGTGGAAACACCAAAATTGGGGTCTGACTGAGGTAGTCCCCTAAATAACCCCAACAATTTTCCCCTTCTTGCTTGTGTGTAGGTGAAAATACATGTGGAGCTAGTTGGAAAATTGGAACTTTTGTGAGATGGTCTTTATCACTTTATTCTTTATCTATTTGTTCCACTATTTATGCATTTACTTTGTGTATTTCATCATCTTGTCATTTTTTTTAAAGTCCATTAGCTAGGTTGTTAGTTATTTTTTAGGTAGTTTGTATTGTCTTCACTGTTTTCTGATCATACAGATGCCAATATGCCTGAGAGATGCTAGCATGCTACACTGTCATCCCAAAACTGTGTTGCCATCCTTGGAAAAAGAGTTGTCTAAGATAGTACCAACTCTAAAAACCAACTCACCTATCCCAAACCTATGTTCGGGACCTACAGAGTGATTGATGTACATTATAGTCATCATCACTCTTGATCCTTATCATAACACACCTTTTAGAGTGGGGTAAGTTAGGGAAGCCCTCTGCTCTTAGCTCTCTGTGACCTAGAGCCTTGACATAGTTGGTCCCCCTCTCATAATTTTTTGGTGAACCTGATGTGAACCATTTTGGTTCTATTTGGTGATACTGAAGGCTCCTTTCCCCATGTTCTAGGAGCATTGTAGTTGTGAGGATTTTTTGTTTTAACCTAGCTTGTGACTCCTAGTAGGTGTAGTTGGAAGGTTCTGTAAGTATTGTGGAGCAAAACCTTATCTAGGTCATCATTCTATTTCAAACCTTTGGGGGGCTTTGTGAAAGTATAATTTTGTGTGCACAATGGTCTCTTTTCTGCATCTTCCTATCCACTTTTCACAACCTATGAGTTGTAGTATAGGTATAACCTTAACCTCATAGGACCTGCCAATGAGCTTTAATAGGGAACTATCTCCTCTTTATATCCCTGCGATAATCAATGAGAATATTGTAGTAGGTGTTCTTGTTGACCTAGCATCTCGAGTGAATATCATAACTGAGGATGTCATGTTAATTAACTTTGTGCACAAGGATGGATACGAAACACTTGTGAGCACCATCCATACAAATAACATAATTTCCATGCATCCTCTTGGTAGTATCATTTTCTCAATCCTTGTCAGAACTAAATCTATAAACTTGTTGTTTGACATAATCTCAAGGTTCAAACTCTTTAGAGTGAAGCTAGGTATCCCCTGATTAGTAGTTATGAATGTAGTTCCCTCTGTTGTGCAAAAATGTTTAAAATTTAATCATGACCTAGTTTTGTGCATGTGATCCATGACATCGATTATAGATTGCCTATTACACATGGCAATTATTATTTGGATTACTTTTTTCCTACACCCATTAGTCCTCTATTGCCTAGAAAGGACCTCTTTTATGAGACATATCAAAAGTACAAGAAAGGTTGCTTAATGCCTAGAGTGAGGCACCCTCCCTCACCTTATGTTGTTTGGCATAGGGCTTTTTTAAAAGCTGATAGTGATGTCACCAAGGCCCAAAGAAGAGAAGAATAAAATCCCTATCAGGGTCCCTCTTCTTCCTCTTTTGCTATCTAGCCTGATAGTTCCTCTCACCCCACTATGGCACCATTAGATTCTATTTCACATTTGTAGGAGAATCCTATGGTGCTCGCTTGGCGAAAGCAAAAGCATCCCACATTGGAGCTTCCTATTCTTCCCATGGAGCCTAGGCCTATTCAATATGGCAAAAGAAAGGGTCCCCATGGGGAATCCTCTATGTCTTGGCCTTTGCGGCCTCCCACCGCTTCTTTTCCCAAAGTAGTAAACAAGAAGAGGCCTGCTACCAAGGTATTAGAGATGACTCACCCTATTGTTTCTCAATCTCTTCCTCCTACTCCCATTCAAGAGCATGTCCCTCTACCAAAAATAGTTATAGTGGACCCTCCCATGGCTGATCAAGAGCTTTCCATTCATTCACAACTCCCAATCTCTAGCTTGAAGAGTCATATAAACTTCCTTGTGCATGAGTGCAAGCATCAATGAAAGGCTCTAGCAGTTGAGCAGGTTGCTTTGTAGATGAAGGAAGAGGAGTTGACTACCCTTGCTTTAGGGCCTCCTAATGCATCCTCCTCTCTCCTCCCCTCTACTTCCCTTTAATCTAGTTTAGTCTCACTCCTAGCTCTCGTTGTTAGTGTAAGTGTGCCTGACCCCAAAAAATTTCAAGTGTTTATTTCTCCTTCAATTGAGTTGTGCTTGTTGATGTCCCTTCTAGACATTCCATAGTTCCCCAAACCCATAGATATTTAAAATACTTTGGTGGTAGCTACCATAGTTTTCTCTTCCTCCCCCTCCTTTGTACCTCTCACCTTGTCTGTGGGGATTTCATATTCCCTGATTAAACAGAAGGTAGAGGATGGCCCTTCCAGCATTGGAGGGTGTAAGAGGATCCCACCTTCTCCAAAGGGTGGTCTTTTTGCTAGCGTATTTTGTCTTAGTGAGGGAACCAGTTCCAACTTCCCTTGAGTTTTTCACCACTCCTATATCATTCAGTGAGCCAAATAGTGAACCTTGGGTGCAACCTTCTCAATCTATTGAGGTAAGACATGGCACTCTAGTAAAGAGCATGTTTAACTCTCTGGATGAATTTTTGGCCTTGTCAGTGATCTTCGCAAAATCACTGACCATAGCTCCAAAAGAGCCTAGTGGAGAACACCTTGTAGGGCCTTCTTCCTTAGCCCTTTTTGTGGGAGAATTGTAAGCTCCTCCTCCTAACATTCCACTAGTGCAGGCTCCTCCTCCTTCCCCTTATAATGATCTAGATTGGTAAGTTGACAACCTCTTGGTTGATGAGTGTTAGGGGGAGGCCTCTTTATATTTAGATTAGATGTGTGTGTTGTGATGTGTTCCCCTATAATCATGCTATGTTTTTTGAATGACCCTTGTCACCCTTATTGGTGGTTGGATAAAAAAGTTTTTTTTTTGTCGTAAACCTTCTTCTATTTGTATCATCATTCTTCCATGTTTGTTCTTGATTTTTGACAAATTGGGGATGATGTAAAGTGTTGGGGGAATTTAGGCTTCCCTTCCATGTTGATCCAATTTTTTATTTTCACTTTTTCTTCTTGTGCATTTTATTAGCTCTCAAAAATGCAAGTTTTAACCACAAAAGGTTGCCAAGCTTTCACGATGTTTCAGGGTAACAAAACAAGGTTTGAAATAATCAAACCTTCTACTCTTTAGGTGCTGCAAGACCAATGCGGGTGTACCTCTCTGAATAATGTAGACTTAACTTACAATCAATCCACTTACAACACTTATTCACAATGGCACATGGGAGTGAACAGATGAAATTCAATTTGAAAATAGTGACAATATTCTGCTCTAAGTCCTAAATACTCAATTAAAAGTAACATAATGAGTTTATAATGATGAGGTGCAGAGACTAGTGCCTTGTTGGGTATACAGAGTCAAATGAGATCAAGATAAGCAACACTTTCTAGAGAAGACACAAATTATCTGGCATATGCTTTGTTTACAACTTGTATAAACTTGCAACCATGTAACTACTAAGTTCTACTTCAATAATCCAAAATGAGTTTCTCTGATTACTGTGATCAATAAGAGGATTTAATCTTTGCTTGAAAGAACCAGTTGATTGATCACACAAATACAACAAATGTGTATCGATAAATCAAACATAAACTTGCTATGTTAATTTAAACAACCAAAAAAGTCATTCATGGAGACAACTTAGCAGTATTTTTCATTTCAATTCAACAAATAATTGACACCAAAGAAAATGCAGCAACATCAACTAAATCTCATAAATACCTCCATTGTGAAAATCATGCAACAATAGCCTCTAGATTGAGAATTTTATTCTATGTATCTATTTTGCAGTCAATCAAAAATATCATGTTCGATCCTTATTAAAAACTACAACATGCTTATTTATACACCAGCATGAGAAAGATATCAAAAATAAAATATTATGTTAGCCCTCCACAAGATTCGGGCTCCAATCGAGCTAGCAAGCAACGGTCTCCAAGCATTCAACATGTCAGCCACAAGATTTTGAAATTCTATTTTTACTAGTAGAATAGTAGGCCAGACACAACATATCATCCTGCTGAGGGCAATTCATTTTCTTATTGCTCCACTTGCATCCCTATTTTAATCGCATTCACTGTAGCTACCCATTAGTCATATCAAGATCAAATAATGTTCCTCTGTTTGCACTCTGCTTCGCTATAACTCATAGGTATCATGGAGACCTCACACTAAATGTATTAAGTTTCACTGAGAGCCCATACTATTTTCACAGTCTCTAAGACACAAGGAGAGTCATACCGAAAAGCATACATTTTTTTTCCACTATCACTGTGACCACATGACTTCAGAGAGACCTCATATAGATTGGAATTTGTTTTGTCGAAGTTCTTCACTTAAATTAAGTCACCGAGACACGAGCAAAGTTCACACCAATGAACTCCCCTTTTTCTATTCACTGTTGCCATAGCTCATCCGAGTTGGTAAGAGGTCACATAGATCATTTTAAGTTTCACCAAGAGCCTACATCCAACTTCATATCACCGTGACCAGACCATCATTACTCCAAACACAAGAAGTATCGCCATAGCCCATTGCTCTCAGGTAGACCAAATACCAAAACACATAAGTCACAATGAGCCCCTCCTGACTCCATTCAACTTCACCAAGACCGCATGATTCTCTCACCCAAAGGACACCCAACGTGCTCACCAAGACCCAAGCCTTTCACCATGACCTCCTTCCGTAAACAAATGCCTTTTTCGATGTCCTATGTCGCCGAGACAGATATAAAGTTCTACCGAAAGTATATTCAAAGAGAAACTATGTGTAAGGTTAGCGAGACCGAAGGTCACTCACCAAGACCTTACAACAATAGCCATATCTCCCACCGAGCCACTCCATCCACTGCTAGTCAGTAAAACAAAATGAAATCACCAGGACATGATGCCAATACCCCAGACCTCTGTTGATATACCCCATCCATAGTTTCCAGTCATCGTGACAATAAGAATGTCCTACCGACCACCTGAAATAGAAGAATTTAGTAGAAAAAACATAGTGGGTCAGGGAGACAAATGGGGACCTATGCCAATACATTCCAAAGTGTAAAAAATGCAAACGTGGATGAAATCTATGGGGTAGAAGGGGCAGAATGTGGATAAAGCACCATGAAAATAATGGAAATTTGGATTAGGTAAATATCACATAGAGACTCAGGGGATATGAGGATATGAAAAATAATCATCAGATTTTGATAGTTTCAATAGTCGCTCTATCTGGGGATGAATGATAGTCAGATCATTGCAAGGATCCAGAATCCTTGGGAGAGCATGCCAGACAGAGAAAGAACCAATGAACAAAAATGGAATGAATGGTAATGGAAATGAATGCGAAGTGGCAGGGAATGCAAAGTGAATGCAAGATGGAAGTGAATGGAAAATGAGAGTGGAACGGAGTTGGATGCAAACCTAAAACTACTGTGCATGGAAAATAATTTTCAAGAGGATACACAAGAGTTGTCCATGCACTAGCAACCCTTAATCCTCTATGTTTCTCAAGAGGAGAAAAGCTTCAAGAATTTCCCACAAATAGGAAATTCCTGATCTTCACCAGCCATGTTCTGTAGATAATATGAGTCTTCACCCCTTTTTCTAACAACAACAAAAGTTCCCAGCCACAAAGCTTCAAATTTACCATGCTTTCCCTTCTCTTGGCACCTTTCATTCCACATCAACACCAAATCATTTTCTTCAAATTTTCTATTCTTTTCCTTCTTGTCAAATAGATGCTTCATCTGTGCCTGTAACTTCATGTTTTGATTTTGGGCCTCCCTCCTTACTTCATCAAGTTCAGCAAGTTGCTCCATTCTGTCTTCCATGGGTTCAAGAACTTCCAAATCTTCCTATAAGATGAACCCATAGACTGGTAACAAATTCTGTAGAGGCATCCTAGCCTGTCCTCCATACACTAATTCAAATGGATATTTTCCAATTGCCTTTTTCACAGTGATTCTATCATCCCACACAACTAGTTTTAACTTGGAATCCCAAGCCTTCTTATTCTGTCCTAGCATCCTCTTTATAATCTTCAAGAGACTCTTATTGTTGGACTCTACTTGACCATTGGCTTGTGGATGATAAGGAGCTGCATAAGAAATGGTAATTCCATACCTATCACAAAATCGTTTGAATTCATCTGACCTAAAACACATCCCATTATCTATGATTATCCTTAATGGTGTACCAAATCTGGTGATAATGTTGTCCATCAAGAAATTTGTTACAACTTTACTTGTAGCCTGCTTGGTTGGGATCACCTCCACCCATTTTGTAAAATAATTAGTGGCAACTAATATCCACCTATGTCCTCCACTTGACTTCTCCTGTATCTCTCCAATGAAATCAATTCTCCATTGATGAAAAGGGGCATCAACCTGCAAAGGTCGAAGTGGCAAAGCACCCTAATAGTTAAAGCTTCCAAAAAAAAATTTTCAAGCCTCACATTTTCTCACATGTGTAAAGGAATTGTTAAAAACCTTTGGCCAAAAATACCAAGCCCTGAGAATTTTGTGTGCAGTTGTCTTTGCTGAATAATGACCTCCACAAACTCCTTCATGCATTTCCTTCAAAACTTGCTTAGCCTACGACCCATCCAAACATAACAACAATATATAATCTCTATTTTTCCAAAACAGATTGCCATCCATAAAAACATATTTGGATGCCTGCAACTTCAAAGTTCTCTTTTGGCTGTCACTCAATCCATCTGGACACTTCATATATTTAAGATAATGCATAACATCAGTATACCAGGGAGTGTGTTCAATGCTCGCAACTGTAGTCCCTTCTTCAACATTGTAGATCTTATTTGCCTCAATATTAGTTTCTGCCATTAGCTTAGCCAAGCCTTGGCCTTGTACTAGCTTAGTAATTTGTATTTCCATATCAAATTCTTGAATCTTGTTGATCCATTTGCATCTTTTCCCTGTGACTTCAGATTGTGTTAAAATGTCTTTGATAGCAGCATGAGGGACATAAGCAATCACTTTTGTTCCAACAAGATATGGTATGAAGGCTTTAGTAGCCTTAACAAGAGAAAAGGCCCATTTTTCCATTGTCATACTTCAATTCAGACCCTTGTAATGATTTACTAAAGAAAGATACAGATTGTTCATAACCACCTTCATTTTTCTGTAGCATAACAACAACAATAGTATTCATTGAGGCAAATGAAAAAATTTGAAAGGGCTTTGTAAAATCTAGAGATTTAAGAACAGGAGCCTCTTTGATAGCCTTTTTGATAGACATGAAAGCATCTAAAGCTTCAATAGTCTAGTCCATTTTTTGTCCTTTCTTCAACATTTTAGATATGGGCTTAATGACCTCAGAAAAAATTAGAGATAAATCTTCTGACAAAATTAATTTTCCCAAAGAAATATTGTATTGCTTTGACAATTTTAAGAATAGGAATTTTATCAATAGCTTCAACCCTCTCAGGATCTATTATAATTCCCTCTTTTGAAACAATATGCCCCAAGAGCTTACCCTCTATGACTACAAAATGACATTTCTTTGGATTTAAACTAATACCATATTCAAGAGCTTTAATAAATACCTTTTCAAGATGTTGCACATGATCTTCAACCCTCTTCGAATAAGCAGTCAAGTCATCTTGATACACCACCATGATAACATTAATCAAATCAGCAAATGCTACATCCATAGCTCTTTGGAAAGTCGCTCCAGCATTAGTGAGACCAAATGGAACTCTTATGTATACATATGTTCCCCAAGGAGTTGTGAATGATGCTTTGTATTGCTTAGATTCCTTGACTTTAACCTAATTGTATCCAGAAAACCCATCCATCATGGACAACAACTCACAACATGTCACCTTATGCAGTATAGCTTCCATATTTGGTAAAGGATAATTATCTTTGAGAGATGCCATATTTATATTCCTAAAATCCACACATAATTTGATGTCACCATTCTTCTTTCTCACAGGAACCAGATTTGAAACCCATGTAGATTTCACACCAAAATCTGGTTTTAAGCCTGTGACTTCCATATTCTTCATAATTTGTATTCTTCACAGTCATGATTAAATAATGTCAATTATTTAATTATTCTCTATAGTCTTCATTTCTTCTATTAATTAAATAATCTTAATTATTTAATTAATTCACATTTTCTTTTATTCTATCTGATTAATTAAATAAACACTTTTTATTCAATTATGTTACTAATTAACCTTATCCTTCTTGTCAAATTAAATAAATTCCTATTTAATTTACAGGTATGTGCAGGATCATGGTATGCCAAACAGCCCCCTTAAGTGGCAATGAAAATTCAGAAAAATCAGAGTTAGGCAACTTGACGTAAAAATTTGAATAAGTTATCTATATTATTTCAAAAATATGTAAGAATAGAATCTGTGGGAAATTGAATGTAGTCTCTAAACTACTAGGTTTAACTTTTTAGAAACAAAATCTATTTGGTGAAAATTTGAAATTTCAATGCAGTATTACTTAAATTTCAGGAAAAAAATAAGAAGTAGTCTCACCGGACTAATTCTAAATCTATAATAAAATGATAATATTTTTTATGAGATTTTAGATATAAGTAGAGTGACCTCATGTCCGATGTGACGATATTTTTGTAATTTTTTCCAAGTAAATAATTAATTATGAATTTTTATTACAACTTTTAAAAATATAAAACTCGTGATGTCTCAATTACCTTAACTTGGTCAAAAATTTCATGAAATTCAATTTTTTTAATCCTATAGTATGCAAAGCATAGAATGTGACGCATGTTTTGGATTCAAAAAATATGATACCGGTTGAAAGTTATAAATGTTTTGCAATCAGCCTATCAATCAGGACTTTTGTCATAATTCTAGTAGAAAATAAATAATAATAATCTACTAAATTCAAAATAAAACATAATTTATATTGGCAAAAAGCTGAGAATCTCCTCTACAAACCCTTTTCATTTTATCAATTTTGGCTAAAAATAAAGTTGTCATCCACATGGGCGAAGTCCGGAAAAACAAAGTAAGCTGTTAAACACGCTGTGTTGACTTTTAAGATTGGCATTC
>VDFB02000015.1:310713711-310795998 GCA_007258455.2 Sequoia sempervirens
CCCATTCTCTTTAACCTATAATTTTCATTCCTAGTTTCCAAATATCTTCTCATACATTGGCACCCCCATTCTCGTAAAATGGTATAAGATAAGACAAAAAAAAAAATAGCTTATATAGAACATATCCACCTACAATCCCATTGAAGCATTTTAATTAATTCCTTGAATTAAACCTAGAACAAGAATCATACACACCACAACAGTGAGATGAACGAAACAACCCTTGATCATTTTATTCAAAATTCAGATATGCTTGTACAATGGAGAGACATGAGTTTGAATTAATCATATCAATTCAAATGCTAGTACTATCATTAAACATCAAATCCCCATGAATTCAAAACCTACTACATAATGACTCAAAACCTAAATTGCATTTTCCCTGAGACCATCAAACTTTACAATTTGCTCTGCAACTTCATCTAGACTCGACCAAAAATATCTAACTTGCTAACCCATACTTCTGGCCTTGAAATCCTTCTTATAGAAAAAGGAGGAGCAAACAAGCATCGGGCCAGAAATCACACATGTCACCAACCAATTGGACTGCCTTGTACTCTTCATCAGTTCACCAATCAAAATTGATCACCTCATTCACCTTGACACTATAAATTTTGTACTTAACTGCCACCTGATTCGATTCTCTTTCAAAAGACTCTAAGAATGAGCTGGTGCTAATGATTTTGTCCATACAGTTCACCAATAAATCATAATCTGAGTTACCCTATTTTTGAGGGTTTTGTAGTCCAAATATGATATAAAGTGGCTCTTACACTTTTTGTGATTACTGTACCTTGTGTAAGAGGCCCCATGGATATTGTAGTAATTGTAGGATGCATGAATAGGGCGTAGGATGAGAAATAAATAAGGTATAGCTGCTTTCCTCAATAGTTTTGTGAAGAAAATCATGTGAAATGAGAGGTTCAAGCCTAAGTTTCAACAAAACATGTACGGGAGATCTGATTTTATGAATTTTTATCCATGTACAGTCCTAATGGGTTGTTTCTGACCACTTAATATAAATCACACACACACACACACACACACACACACACACACACACACATATTTATATGTATATGTATTTCTAAATGTAAATGTAAATGCAATTACTAGATGCTCTCCTAGAACAATAAATGCAACATATCATTAAAAAAATATATATCTATGTATATAAATGTGTATTTCTAAATGCAATTGTAAATGCAAAGAGCATATGGTTTTGTAGTGTTATAGATACAACATATCCATAATTTAATGTAATTGAAATTCTAAAGTCTTCAACACATATAATATTGAATCGATCAAACTATTAAACTACATGAGAAATAAATGAAAACAGTAAATGCATATGTATGTGTATTTGTAAATGTAGGTGTAAAATAAATAAGAATAATGAAAATTATAAAAGAATACAAGGAAAGGTATCCTCCCTTCTTGGTAGTGATAACCTCCACACACAACCCTTAAAAATTATGAATAGAGGAATATAATCTTTGAAGAACTCAAAGTTGATTCTCTCCTACCTGATGCAATTAGTCATTTTATCCTTACAAACATTTATAATGATTACTAGAGGCACATAGACCAATTCTTCATAATAGAAGAATTTGATCATACTTTTCCAATGATGGCATTATGAGAAAACCTTAGGTTAAATGAATAATTCCTAGCTAAGTTATTTTTATCATGTCCAAGCGTATAAGAGAAGACCGTTGCTATGTGTACCTGGATACCATGGAGAAAGGCTAGTCTTCTGGCTCTTTCATCAATCATCCTACCTTAAAACATATCAAAAATCTCTTAGCAATTAGACATAGGAAGATTTAATATGACTTAAAAAATTATTGCCAAAGCATAAACTTATGATGACTTAACCAGGCCTAGTACACACTCCCTTCCCGTTAACCACTTAGACATATGGAAATTAAATATAAATTTGTTGCTATTTTTAGTCATGTAGGTGTCCAATAAACTACTTGATGGTGTTTCCCTTCAAGTTTATTTACTTAAATGAAGAGCAAAAGTCCTTTGATTACAATTAGAGAATACATTTGAGGCCTTGGTTGTGTAACTAGTGGACCATAGTCACATTTAACACTTGTTACAAAGTTTGGGAGTTAAAACGTTAAGTAGATTTGATTTGTGATGGACACATTTGGACGGTAGTAACAATAACTTGCAATCTATCAAGACTTGATTACCTTATAACCTGTGAAATTCTAGTGATGAAATGATAGATTAATCATAATGTCACCTTTGGATCACATCACCATGAAAGAACTTCATCCAACATCCTTAAAAGTGTAGGTACCACCAAATAGGTATTTGTCAGATCTACTTTCCTCGAGAGGGAAATTCAGAAGAGAAGAGGAAAAGCTTAGACATGCATGCGTCTAAAAGAGGAGACTTAAATTAGTCAAATCGACAGAAAAAAATTCTCAGAACGATGAAATTTTTTTCTTGTTGAAGGGGGTCATGTTCTTGATGATGAGAGTATAGGTGACATCGAGGTGCCCTTGGGGTACAAACATCTACAGAAACAATGGGTACCCAAGGAACTTCCTCCAATAAACACTGAATTTTGTGTCAACGAGAGGATATATCGCATAGCACCATCGTCATTACATGAGCCAGCCTATTTTGCATGGACGGCATAAAGGTCTCTATGCAAGGCGTTACCGAATTGATGGAGGTCAGACCCTACATGGGGCCATAAAGATTGGATGCAACTGGTTCGACATACACAAAGTATGCATAGGTATGCACTGTCAGCAAATTATATACAACTAAAAGATAAGGATCAAAATAAAGGAGTGGCTATGTACATTGACGGAAGGCCAAAAGCATCAGGGAATATTGCAAGGTTTATAAACAGTACATGACCTGGGTCAACAAATAAGCAACCTAATTGCATATTCGAGGCACACGAGGGAAACCATGTATTCGTATGTGTGATAAAATCAATAACTACAAGGGAAGAGTTGCTAATCATTACAATTTGAATTGCTTAGTTACAAACACAGTTACTATGGGGGTGGTATATACTATGTACCATTTTACCCAACCTCCAATTAATGACTCCAATATACCATTTTATTCTTATGTTTTTTTCATAAGTCTATTGGTTTCATTTTGGTAATATTTTTTTATATTTAATTTTTGTCATAGGGGGACATTGATCTTACAGAGAAGGCTCTGGCCAAAAGCACAGATTGCGATGTATCTTCAAGCGCTTCTACCTGACAGGTTTACCCCATTGTAATTGTACAAATTAGATACGAGCAAAATATTTTATTATTATGGTTTTTTCATAAATTTTTTGGGTTAATTTTGATAATGTTTTTAATATTCTTGTTCCAGTCGACTGATCGGGGAAAGGCACTAGTAGTAGAGGATACCATCCATAGTGAGGTTTAGTCAATATTTTGTGATGATGACATTGCTTATTCAGCAAACCCTTTCAATATGATAAAAAAGCTCATGAAAAAATGCAATGAATAAATGACTTAGTTGATGTTCAAAATGCCTCAAACAAATGAGATAAGAGAGAGGGTTAAAGTATTGACAGAGAGATTACAAAACTTGCAAGTAAGCTATCATGAGGTATTTAATTATAACATAAGTTCATTCATAGTTTTATATTTTGTACTCTTTTATGTCATTAAATAAAATGTGTTGTTTTTACAGGGTTATTTTCCTCCTCATGATGCTCCTGGCCATGATCAGGGTACTGCAAGTGCTTCCCAAGGAGTAAGGGTTGGTACAAGTGTCCTTCCTGATCTTCCTACGCACACATCACATTATTTGACCCCATCATCTGTGCCTATATTATCGTCTGAAATGTCGGCAACACATACCATGTAGGCATCTGTTAATGCACACTCTGGCAGCGAATACATACCAAAACATGCATCAGGACATGTACCTAGGGATGCAGAGGCCACTAGTACTGGTGATGTTTTAGTAGCATTTCATGGATCTTCCCGTATTACTAGTACGGGAACATTTCCGGTCACACTTGTGGTGACCAAGGATTTTGTTCCCATAAAGATAGAGAAGGTCCTAGGTACTTTAAAATGTTTTAATTATTATTCTATATAATCCAATTGAAATTTACTTAGTGATCGCTCTTTTTAGACTATTGATCCCATGATCATTTTGTAGGAAACAATTTTTTTTATAAACATCTAATTGATATTACATTGGAGCTCTTTGGGCCCACCATACGTACACGGTGGAATACCCAAAATGAAGATTTAAAAGATGAGCTCATTAACTATTTAGTTGTGTTGTTTAGTGATAAAACATTCAACCGAACCAAGGTCCTTAAGAAAGCTAGTACCTATCTAAAGTATGTGAGGGACCAATATAGGTCACATTTAGAAAAGAACAAAAAGTATGAGCATCCCCCCATGATTCTGGAGAGGGAGTGGAAGGACTTGGTGTTCGATGGAAAGGAGAAGGCTAAAAAGAAAAAAGGAAAGAAACCATCGGGCCAAGGAAGGTATGTGATATAGAAGCATAAATCTGCAAAAAATCCTGATTAATCGCGATTTTTAAAAAAACTGCAGGCTGGACGATTTTTTCCCAAATTTTTTGAAAAAATCATTGAGTTTTTGGTCAATGATTTTTTTCTATTTCAAACTGCAAAATTTCCAAAAAAACTTATTTAAATCTGCAAACAAATGTGAATAAAATTGTGATTGCATTTCTTTTAGGCATTTTTTCAAACAATTCAATCGCTTTGTCTATGTTATTGCTTACTATTATGCTTTGGTGATTTTTTCCAAGCATCCATAGTTTGTCTTCGAAAGCAATTGTTTGATAAGTTTTTACTTCTTTTAGCCATAAAGTACGAAGCATACCGAACTATTTGATAAAATTCCTTTTGGTAGACATGTATGGTGGTCGTGGTAGCATAGCAGTTTGAAAATGCTTCAAAAATGTGGTCTCATGGTGATGGAATACCATAACGAATGCCATGACAAGCAATTGCTATGGATTGTCATGGCATTCCATCACCATGAGACCACATTTCTTTGAGGCATTTTTTGAAATAGTTCACTACCTTGTTTGTACACCATCTAATAGTTATATGCCAGATTGTATGTATAGTATTTGTGTAGCATATAATGCAATCGCTGATATGAATATAACCAACAAAAATCTATTTTTATATAATTCATGGATTGAACTCTATATTTTATTTTCTCTCAATGTCTGTATGCTATGGAAATGCCATTAATTTTTTTTTTAAAGTAGTATGTTATGTGTGATAATATCAACAATGTAATTATATACTGATTACTCTTTCTTTTTACATAATCTAACGTATTTCAAACTTTTGATAGGCTTCCCGACACATCAAAGGCAACAAAGGCAAGACTAGAAAAGCACGGGCAACACAAAATTGGCTCTGGTGGTTATATGAAATTAGCCGCACGAATTGTAAGTATCAATAAATGAAATATTGCATCCAAATTATAATAAATTGAAAACAATTTTGGTTTTATCACACCATAGAAGAAAATTCATGATCTTCTGCGAAAAATGTAGGGCTTGAATTCAAAGAGTTCCCACAGTAAGAGGACCTCAAGATTTCCTTCCAGAAGGCTATGGAGACGCGGGTAACTCTAAGAGTCTTGACTAGCAAACACAATCTTCCATTGCATCCGACACACAGTAAATAAAATAAATAAATTTTATTTAAAATTGAATACTTGTGCAATCTATTCAATATTAATTTCCACCATAAATAATTACATGCCTATTTGTTTTAAACATTCAAGCAATGATAATACTACACATGACATTGGAATGTAGCCCGTGAGGGTGGAGCAGAATGTGTAGATGAAGGTCATGGTGTGCATCCCGGTACTTTAGAGCATGTAGAGAGTGATCAACATGTTGAGCATGATCCGGCTAGAGAAGATCAAGAATATGATGTGGCCCCATTAGGTAAAGAGGACCACTCTAAAGTTCTTTTAAACATATTTAATTGCAATTGGTGTATTAATTAATGTAACCTTTCGTGTTTCAACTTTAGAGCATGTAGAGCGTGATCAACATGTTGAGCATGATCAGCCTAGAGAAGATCAGGAACATGATGTGGCCCCCATTAGGTAAAGAGGACCAACCTCGCGGGCTAGAGAAGATCAGAGCATGAGTCTATAAAAAAATTTCAGGAACATGATGTGGACCCATCAGTAAAGAGAACCACTCTAATGTTCTTTTAATTAATGAAATACTTGTAGCAATAATAATAAAACATATCAGTTTAACATTTCTTTCATATTGCAGTAGACCCCCCCTTGCAGTGGCATCCACGTCATGAGCAGACGACTAGGCATACATTAAGATCACAAGCAAAGGGAAGAACAACTAAAGGGGGGATAGATATTGATTTAGAAAATGATACTCCACTTTAGCTTTAAGTAGCTTTAAAAAAGAAATAAAAAAAAAAGTGATTGTAATCATATCATGACAACCATATTTTTTATAATATGTAAAAACTGAAAGAATGAATATTATATGTTAATGAATGAATGTTATATGTTATTAATGGATGAATGAATGTTATATGTTATTAATCGATGAATGAATGATTAATGTTATATGATTGGGTATGGGGAATTGAGAGTGATGTGAGGGGGGAGGGGCCAAATGAGCTTCCACCGTCACATGGTTGGACCTGTTAAGTAGAGAATATTAAACTATTCTTGAAACAAAGAGAAGCTCAATAAGGTAATGCTCTTTTCAATATAAGAAATGCATCGTTTGAAGCATCAAACCAATATTAAGTCTGAATGTATGATTAGTCGTCAATCTCCGCAATGGTACATTTCCATGAATTTTTTTTTTTAAATTGATGCTTCCTCGCAATTTCGATGAATACCACTGATGAATCAATAGAAAGGTTCGACGATGTTTCTATAGCTGCGATGAAATTTTTGTCGTAACTCCTTGCCCATTTCATCGCAATTTCGATGAACTTTTAGGGTTGTTTCCACTTTACTCCTTTCCCATTTCGTCACACTTTCGATGAACTTTTGGTGTTCTTCCGACTCTAGTTCTTGTTATTTTCATCGCACATTCGATGAACTCTTGGTGTTGTTTAGACGCTAATACTTTCCTATTTCGTCGCACTTTCGACAAACTTTTGGTGTTGTTTCGACACTACTCCTTGCCCATTTCGTCGAAATGGTGACGAACATCTATTGTTGTTTCATCGGTGGATACACAAAATGTTCATCGATATGCCAACAAAATTCTGAGCCATTTTACGATGCCGACAACTGACGATTCTTCGCCGTTATTTCGACATTTAATTTGTCATTGGCCTTCTAATGAAAATATAGTGATGAAAATATTTTTTCCATTTCGTCGCTTGTCTGACAAATATTTTTCGAACGACTGACGAATGGCCGTCAGAAAATGGTGTCAAATTCAGTAGTGACATATGCTTGTCTGGTTTGGTCCCTTTGTATGAATGGTTCGAAGAGGTTACCTGATGAAGATGGCATGTTAATTTCACTGAAAGGGTTGATAAAGGATGTGTATTGTTTCATGTTTTGATTCATGTCATTGAAAAAGATATAACTATTGGAATTTTGTCCAAAATTAGCCATTTGTATTCTTTTTCTTTGAAGCCTAGTCTCAACCATATAAGCAATAGCTCAAATTAGGAAGAGGAATAAAAATGACAACTCGATGATGACACTATGATTTTTTTTTGGATTTTTGAATAAAGGATGCAAATGCCACTACGTTTTTGGATTTTTAATAATAAGGAATGCAATATGACAATGTTATCTAAAGGGAATGACTAATGCAAAAGGACAATGAAGACTAAGATGAAAAGTTATGACACTATTAGTTTTATTTTTAGAATAAGGTATGAAAAATTAGGACTAAGGTATGAAAATGTAAATGTCTAAGTAATGATGGACTTTTGAAAAAGGTTTACTCAACCACTCGAAGCTAGGTCTATGTCTCAATTTTGGAATATCAAAGGACTTGTTTGAAGGGCTAAATGACAATGACAAGATGACTAAGTGAGGTTTCCTAACTAGACTTATGAGTTTGTAAGGTCTCACAAAAGGACAATGACAAAGGGAAATAATGATCACTAAGTCCAATGATAACCTACTCTTGAAGGAATTTTTTTTGTAAAGTATGGTAATTTTCCCTAATCCAAAATCTGCAAATGAAATGAGGATCTAAAGACGGGTTTATGGCTGAAAATGAAGATGATGGACCCTAAAGGATGCAACTAATTTTTTTCCAATTTGGATCTATAGGTAAATGCAAGTTAAAGATGCAAATGATGGAATATTTGAGCAATTTTCTTTTTGGTTTTTAATAGAGGCTGCTGGAAAAAGACGTTTGATGGAAAATTGGACAAGTTTGGTCTTTGGTTTTAGACCACAATAGTGTTTTAGTTTTGGCTAGGAAAATGCATCTTTTTAGGTTGCAAATGTGTTGTAGTTTGGAAGATGCATCATAGTTTCAATGAATACGGCTCTATAGATAGCAAATGTGGCCTAGTAAATAAATCGCGGCATTCTATTAAAAAAATGTGATGCAAGAAAGGAAAATGCATCACACAGAGTAGTGAATGCGGCTTATCAGAGTGAATGTGTTGTAGAAAGTGTCAAATGAGGCACAAATTAGCAAATGTGTTGTGGCAAATGCGTTGCAGGTAGAATAAGTCTTGTTTGTTTACAATTTTTGGAAAAATTAAAAATTGTTTCAAGCTGAATAATTGCTTCCAGATCTGTGAAAGGTATTTGTTTGTCTCAATGTCTTCAGAAAATACTTGGAAAGCACAATATCTTGTCTTTGAAAATTTAAAATCATGCACAATGAAGACAATCACAATCCTAGGTTAGGCAAGGACAATATTTGCTAGATTCTAAGTGGGTTTTCCCAACCACACTTATTCTTAGCGGATGAATCCAGAATCTTGGCCACATGGGCTCCCCCTTAAAATGCACTCACGTCTTAGGTCAACCAAGATTCCAACCTCCATAAAACTCCCATGGCAGGTTGATCACCTCTACTAAGAACCGCAAGAATGTGGATGCCTTCACAACGACTGTTGCGCTAGCAAATAGATGGGATTTTGGAAACTACACAAAGGTTTTTAGTTTGAGACCCTTGTTCGAGTCGCCACATATGGGGAAAGATTAGATTTGATAAGGAGGAACTCCATACTGAAGAGGTTATGCTCAATAGGGTTTTGGGGAGTTCACTTGTCTGTGTGACACATTCACACTCGTAATCCTAAGCTTTCAATTTGGATTCACATTTATATACCAGTCAGGGGTAGCTCAGCCAAAGAGCTCTGTTGTTGGTTTGAGTCACCTTGGGGTGAGTACTTTTTCCCACTAAGGAAGGATGAATTCCTAAAGTCAATAATAGTTTCTCTTACACCCAAGATCGCACAAGTGTGCAAGGGGAGAGGATACTTCTATTATTGAATCGGGCGACACATAAAATGGCTGGGTCTGGCTTTCTGATCACCTAG
Organism: Sequoia sempervirens; assembly: GCA_007258455.2. Lineage (NCBI taxonomy): Eukaryota > Viridiplantae > Streptophyta > Pinopsida > Cupressales > Cupressaceae > Sequoia > Sequoia sempervirens. Next base: position 310,723,244 of record VDFB02000015.1, read on the forward strand.
TTTGCACAAGGTGAGAGCATAATCACCTACCACCTTCAAGAAAAATCAAGAAAATTTCTTTAACCTCCTAATTAAATCTAAGTGAGACAAGAAAATGTTCTTTTTAAAGCACCAATGGAAGTGTTTTCTAATAGAAAATAAACACAAGAGGTTTCAAAATAACATGCTTGGAAATTAAAACCTCCAAAACCACTTGTTAGTAGTCTACAAAGATTTATTGGACCCACGAAAAATTCAATGCCACATGTTGTAACAACAAATAAGTAACCAAAAAAACCCCTAACTTACTAACTTGAAATGTGAAATCTGGAAAATTCTAAAAAAAAACTAAAAATAAAAATTTACCAGATGAATGTGTCACTCTGCAAAGCAAATGCATCTCAAGGCTGAACACTAGAATTTACCAATCAGATGTGTTGAAATGCACAACAGATGCGTCTCATAGCAGAAGCTGGAATCTGTCAAGAAAATGCGTTGTTTTGTGCAACAGATGCATCTCAGAGTAGAAATTGGAATCTATTAGGAAAATGTGTCATTTTGTACAATAGATGCATTGTTGTATTTTGAATGTGTCATTCTACAAAGCTTGAGTCGTAGCAGAGAGAATGTGTTGTTTGAAGAGGCGAATGCGTTGCAATATGTCAAATGCATCACAAGAAATAGAAAATGTGTTGTTTTGTACCTGTACTTGCAAAACACAAAAAAAATCATACGTACAAAATAAAAATGTACGATTTTGGCATCGGGTTCACCAATGTAACTAGGGGAAATATTCAAGTTAGTAGATTAGAGCACAATTAGAAAAACCCAAAGTAAATAATGAAGCACAAAGGAGGAAAACATGAAAAAAAGTGATGATCTCACCAAAAGTCTTCAAACTCCATAATTGACCTCCATTACACCATCTCTATTTGCTGCAATATGCAGTTTGCCCTCAGATTTTGTATGAGCAACTTATGATTATGCCAAGACATAAGCAAATGATGAAGGATTTGATCTAGAATACAATACTATGCAACTATGCAACTAGTAAGCAAGCCTAAAGTATTTCTAAAATGTCAAAATGTCAAGAAGCCAAGATGTCAAGATTGCCTAAGATGTTCATGAGATGTCAAAATGAGAGCAAAATTGGTATTTTATAGAAAATGCTATTTTGGATGAATGACCAAGCTTAAAAGTTGACAAATGCCCTAGAATCAATGGATAAGATTCAATATGACAACCCACAATTAGGGTTAGGGAAACATTAGGGTAAATTTGAAATGAGTGGACAAGAATCCATGTGACAAGGAGATAAGGATGACATAGAAAAAGAGAGAGATGGAAAATCAAATAATAATAGAAATTATTTGATTTAAGAGGGAAAGTTGTTATTTTGAATTTAAAATTAATTTAATTCAAAAAGGTTGGGCCATGTGACAGTAAATAATTAATTTGAATTATTTACTAAAAGAGGAGAATTAGAAAGTGGGACCATTTTATATAAATAACTTTATTTAAAATTGGTAAAGTGTCAAGGTGGACATTAATTAAATAAATTAAAGAACTTATTTAATTATGAGAAGACACTCAAGAATTAATGGCATATTTAAATAAATAAATAAATTTTATTTATTTAAATAATCAGGAAGAATTAATGGACCAAGATAATTAAATAAATTAAGGAATTCATTTAATTATAGAAAGACATTAGAGAATTAGTGACGCATTTAAACAGATAAATAAAATTTATTTATTTAAATAATCAAGAGGAATAAAAGACATGAATTAATTAAACAATTATAAATTATTTAATTAATAGTTGAAAGGACATAATTAAATATTTTAATTATGCTAGGAAGGAATGTGGGAAAAAAAAGAACTTGCAGGCCTAGGTCATTTTTATGTGTCTACACAAATTTGATGTTCTAAGGTTGTAAAATGGTCCAAGAGGCCATATTAAATATGTATTAGGCCCTAGTAGGTTGTTATAGGTTTATTTTTCAAATATTGTAAAAATTACCAAAATGTTGCAATATTGTCAATGCAAAAATGTAAAAAAGGCAAGAATGAGGAAGTTACAAGGTTAGAGGGAGTTTAAAAGGTGGTTATGTTAATTTGAGCATGTGAGGACATTCAAAATCCTTTAAAAATTCCATTTGCATCACTGTAAAGCAGATTGGTGGGTTTGAGTATGAAATTATTTTGAATATAGTTTCTAATTCAATTGGTTTTGTCCCATTTCATTGAGTTATGCAAAAGATATGCTAATTTCTTTACAGGTAGCTTGAAAATTCTGAACTAGGGCCAGCAAGCACAAAAAAATGCATACTCTCCTTTTAACTAGTAAAGACTCATTATTTCTAGTTTGAGGTCTATTTTAATATGTTCTTTAGTATTTTCCAATTTTTAGAAATTGGGGTTAATGTTTGACAAGGTTTCAAGGAGGCCCTAGGCTGTCTTAGCCTTGATTTTTGCCATTTGAAGAGCCTAGATGCTAGGGTTTTGTAAAAAAATAAGTGGAAACCCATGGAAGATGAATGAATAAGCATGTGCAGACACATTTTGGTGTGTTTGAGCCACAAGAAAGGTTTGGTAGGTTGTGGAAGTCATATTTTTAATAACCCTCCTTTGTGCAAGCATAAAAGTTTCCTTAAACTTGAGTTTTGTCGTTGGGTGAGTTTTCATTGTTTTTCCCACCTAAATTTGTGTAAACAACCTATTCGAGACCTAATCATAATATTGGAGTGGAGACTTGGTGTTGGTTAAGTGATTGGTTTTGTGTTATAATCCATTTGGTGCCATAGTTGGCCTTGTTGTTCAAGATAATGGAATTGAGATCGCCTCAAAAGAGAAACTTTCAGTTTTGTGATATAATTTATGCCAAGTGCATGGAAAGTTGAGTTGTGTGAACCCTTCTAGTGCATCAAAATTTTTGGGAATCTTTGATTCCAGATGTGATGAAGGAATATTTCTAGCATATTCTACCCAAATCAAAGCTTACAAGTGTTACAATTAGAGGTTGCACAAGATAACTTGGAAAGCATCAATGTCAAGGTTGATGAGAATATGAATCATGTTAAGCCCAACAAAAACAACTTTGAAGTTGAATCAGAAGATGAAAAAGAAGCTATTGCAAATGAGGAAGAAGAATGTGAGGAAGAGGTTGAACGAGCACCTGTAAAGTATGTGCAAAAAGATCAACCTACAAAATAGATAATTGGTGAGAAAAATGAAGGAGTTCAAACCAAGAGAATACTTACAAAGAATAAGAAACACGTAAATTTTTCTCTCTAGTCTCAAATTGAGCCGACAATTTATTATGAAGTTAGCGAGGATGAGAGTTGGATAAAGGAAATGGAATAATAGCTAAATAATATTGAGAAGAGCAGGACATGGGAATTAGTTCCTAGACCCCTAACCAAAAATGTAATTGGTACTAAATGGGTGTTTTAGGAACAAGCTAAATGAGGATGGAAATTTTGTAAGAAATAAGGAAAGATTAGCGTGCAAGGGATATGCACAAGTTGAGGGAATTGACTTTAAAGGGGCATTTGCAACTGTTACAAGATTAGAAGCTATTAGAATGTTTCTTGCATTCTTAGTCTATAAGGGATTTAAAGTCTATCAAATGGGCATCAAATCTTTTTTCTGAATGGAAACCTAGAAGAGGAAGTCTACATTGAACAACCTGAATAATTTCAGCCATTAGAAGATGATGATTGTGTATGCAAATTGAAGAAAGCATTTTATAGACTAAAACAAGTTCCTAGATCCTAGTATAAAAGATTAGACCAATATTTTCAACAACAACGATTTAATAAAGGTTGTGCAGATAGAAATTTGTACTTCAAATATGAAGGTGAGCACATGATTATAGTTGTTGTATATGTGGATAACATCATATTTAATGGTGGAAATGAAAAATGTGTAAAAAATTTGCTACACATGCAAGATGAATTTGAAATGTCAATTCTAGGAGAGTTGTCATTTTTCCTTTGTTTACAGATTATACAAACTAATGATGGGATATTCATATCTCAAACTAAGCTAAGGAAATTTTTAAGAAATTTGGTATTGAGGATAGTAGACTAGTTAGTACCCCCATGATAATCGGTTGTAAGTTGAGAAAATTAGATGAGCCCTGAAATGCAAATTAGACCATGTATAGTTCAATGGTTAGAAGCTTGTTATACCTAATTGCATCAAGGCCAGACATTATGAAAGCATTATGTATAGTGGAAATATTTAAATCTATACCCAAAGAGTCCCATGTCAACACAATAAAAATAATTTTCACATGCATCAAAATCACTATAGACTGCAAACTATGGTATCCCAAGAGCAAGGACTTCACTTTAATAGCATACACATATGTTGATTGGGTTGGTAGTGTAGATGATAGAAAAAGCACTAGTGGAGGTGCATTCTTTTTGGGTGACAAACTTGTGTCCTGGATGAGTAAAAAGAAAGAAGTATTCGCACTTTCAATAGTAGAAGCAAAATATGTAGCAACTATAGCATGTTGTACACAAGTCTTATGGATGAAGTAGGTCCTAAAATATATCAAGGTTGAGTACATTGAACCTATATCTATTCTTTGAGATAATTCAAGTGCCAATAAAATGTCAAAGAATCCATTGATGCATTCTAGGAAAAAGAACATATCCATTAAGTGTCACTTCGTTAGAGAGAAGGTTGCAGATTAGGAAGTCAACATGGATTATATACCTATAAAAGAACAAGTTATTGACATCTTTACAAAGCCTCTTCCAAAGGAACAATTTGAATATTTGAGGAAAAAATTGGGAGTCATCTCTCCCACATGTCACCACTGAATCTTAGTGATAGGGCATGGTTCCAAGGGGAGATTCATTGTAATTCTATTCATCCTTGAAAATGTAAAAATGGATCAAGTCAAGTAAATAGGGTTTTAAAAATTTCTAACTACTTAATGGTTGCAGATCAAAAAGTCTTTTCTTTCTCTTTGGATTATCTATAAAAGGGGAAGAATACACATAGGGGGATATATGTGTTGTTGATTCCCAAATCTCTAGATTGTTAAACTCTAAAAGATGCCAATCTTAATGTTCAAGTTTAACAATGATTTGGACAACGAACAAAATAAACCAAGATGGTTGGAATTCTTTGCTCTTTAGGCTCTGTTGGGCCTAGGTGGGTGTACCTTGATCACCAATAAATATATACTCTCCATTATTAAATGGTGATGTTTGAGCAAATTAAAATTTTTGAAGAATATATGTGATCAATTTTTTCAATTAAATCATCCTCATGTGATCACAACTCTTCAATCAAATGATTTTTCTCAATCTATTTCAATATAGAATGAGGGTTTGAAATAGATGATTTAAATGTAATTCTAAGTTCTATTCCTACTCCTATTGCAGAAAATTAAAATGTATAAATAAGGTTTTATGAGCTATTGTTTTTGGAATAATTGTGATCAGTGCCTATTAGTTATTGGGTAGTGGAATCAAGATGTGAATGATATGTGTCCTCCTTCTAGCTAAAATTTGAATTTTTTGGCATTTAAGATGTTTATACCTTGTATAAATGTGCAATATTGTAGTTACCAAGCTCTTCTTATTTATCCCAATGATTCTCCCCAAGTTACTATGATTTACTTAAATTATTTAATCCTTACTTTAAGGAGTTGATTAAATTAACTACACACAAAAGCAACAAATGTGTCTTGATAAATCAGTTATATCCTTGATATATTGATTTAAATAAAGAGGAAAGATCAAAATAGGAAAAGTAGGATATCATTCATCAATTAAATTCAATAAACAATTGAAACTAGAATTCGGCCACCAATTATATATTCCTTTCCATTGATTTACTTCAAATGATTTTACAGTATGTACCAGATGTCTCCTCTTTTCAAAATTATATTCTACTATTATCCTATCTTTCAAAATATTGTCTTGGTTTTGCTTTTATAAGTGAACAAGGGAAGTGACAAGCTTCCCACCGTTACATTTCAAAACACCCTTTCAATTACCCACCTCTTAACATAAATTAAAAGGTCTTAATTATAATTATTTATATAGGATTACATAATAGCAATAGAAAATCAGAAATTATCAAATGTTGAAGTCCAAAGCACTTGCAAGAAACCTGAAGTCTATTAGTCATCATAAGGTACTCACGATCATCTGATCTAGAAAGGTCCTCTCTCCATGATGGTATCTCCAAGGTTCGACACTTCACTGTAAGGCCCACTCTTCTAGGGGAGCTCGATATGTCTCCTCCCATTTTCACATTGTATAATCATTAGGAAACTTGTACTCCTAAATCTCTGACATTTTGGTAAAATGATTTTTCCATCTATTGTCTAATAGTCCTCTTACCTCTACAATGAACTATGAATATCTCAAATCCAGTGCAATCATCCCATCCAAAATCAAAATTGAAACCATGGTTGTTTATATCCTAATTCTTTTGTAATCAAGCAATACAATTTGGAACAATTTGGTTGAATTCACTTTTCCAATCATTAAAATCCTTTAGTTGATCATCTCCTCCAAGTATCTTTGGTACAAACCATTCTTTGATTGTATGGAATGATTTAATTATTGCAATTATTTTTTGGCTTTCCCCATATGCATATTGAAATTCATCTATTAACATCTTCACCATTCTTTTCATAGGCTTTAAGGCTATAGGGGCACCCACACTTCTCTATAAAACCTTGCACAATGTGTTCAATATATGGTGAATGGGTTTCCATTTCTTAAATAGAGGATCCAAGATGATAAAATAGGGATTTGTCTATTCTAATGATTGATACAAAGAGGTATAACATTCATACATAGTTTTTATCTTATCTGCCACTATCTTAACTTTGTGCTCCAAAACCTTTTCTAATGTGTCAAAAATCTATTTCTTCATCCCCTTTTTAGTTTCCTCATCAATTTTCTTTAATCTTTATATTTATTTCTTTAATGCATTCATTTTTTCCATAGAGATTGTGTCTAGACTAGTTCTTTGGCCTATGGGAGGTTGATAAACTACCATTTACATGCTTTGGGAAGAATAGGTAATCCCTTGAATTGTTGTTCTAGTTTCATATTTTCTATGAATAATCTATTCACTTCATCATTCATATCTGGTTGTGCTTTTTCATACTCTACAAGCTTATTTTCCAAACTTCTTATAACTACTTGGGTAAACATAGCAAAATGCATGGTCATAGTAGTATCCTCTAGTGCACAGTTGTCCTTAAGGGTCCTAACCATTGCACTCCCTTTCATCTCTTACACAACATCTAGGAACCTTGGATTTTCTATATTTTTTTTCTTTTCCTAGAAGGCTAGCATTTAATTTTTTGGGTTGTACCATGTTCCACTCATAGCTTGCTCTAAATAAAACTTAGCCATCACCATGGGATCTTCATGATTTCTCTATTGATCAAGTAGGAACACCTTTTTCAACTCCATCCTAGGGATGATCAAGATATTTCTTTTCAACACCATTTGTCTAGCTTCTTGTGGGCTGATATTAATTTCATTAATTCTAAGTTCATTGAAAGTTTGAGCAACAATTTCATTATGTTGAGATTCATCGGCACCCATCTTATTTATCTAAATATTTTCTTCAAATTACTTCATCATCATTTTGATCCTAAAATCTTTGAATTCAAGAATCTGGATGAACTCATCATCTTTTATAAATTTGAGTGCAGTAACCACTCTTTCATCTTCATGCATCTCTTTTTCACCTTTCCCTTGCTCATCATCTCTTTCTTCAGGCTTGTGAGCCTTAGTTTCAGGTGTAGGGAGTGGCTGACCAACCTCAATGTTATCTTTCAAATATCTCAACACACTAGCCGCTTCTTTTGTATCCCCTACTTGTTTGGACATCTCATATGGTATGAGGGGAGCCTGACCCTGCACCTACGTTTTGTCCTTTGGTTGTTTTGGGGGTGAATCTTCAGCACATTGTACTAATGCATTGTCTAGGGGCTTAGAAATTACAACTCCACTTGGCCTCTTAATAAGAAATTTTGTGGGCTTTGGGGACTACTCTCCAAACTCCGATGTTGATTTACCATATACCTTTTTGAAATTATCAATCATCAAGTTAATTATTTTAAGAGGATTAACCTCTTCCACATAAAATCCTAGAAAATAAGTGTTCCTTCTCTTCTTCTCTTCCTCCAATTTGATCAGTATTTCCCACTTCCTTCTTCTTTGGAATACATCCTATGGGGTAACACAATTCCTTATTAAATCCTCTCCATAATCAAATTCACGTTTGATCCTAGCCTTTGTAAGGATTGTTTCTCTTAAAAAATTTATATGGCCTTCTTCGTCAAAGACTCTTTCCCTTTTAGATTTCAAAGAATATCTTCTTTTCAAGTAATCTTGCAATTCTTCTAGGGTGTTAGAACCAATAGATAATTCTCCACACATTGTTAGGTTAGGAAAAAATGTGCCTTTCTTCTACCTATGTGTGACCTTCTCCATCTACAACATCTGCCACATAAATTCCAAAAATTCTATCCAAAGAGGGACAAACTTGGGTAAAATATGTGGAGCCTAAGGACATCCATAAACTCTTATCACTATGTGATATAGTAAGAAGAACCAATAACCAAAATTATGTGTGTTCCTTGTTCTAGCATCAAAGAAAAGGGTCTCAATATTTATCTTATCACTGTATGAAGTCTTGGTGACACATGGCTAAGAATAGCCATAATTCTCACTACAAAGCCATGAAAATTACACAGTCACTCTTTTTCATATATTGTCCCATATGTAACACCAATTTTGCATGGGTAATTGATTACCCTATTGGTAAACCATTCCCAAACACATCTTATAGGTCTTTTTATCACTGTTATGATACAAAATTAAGACAAAATAATGAGAAGCATTGGAATTTGATAGGGGGTTTATCTTCTCTTACTTGTACTAACCCTTCATGTAATGCCTTCTCAATTATTGAAGCAAAATCAAATTCAACATTCACTTCAGGGTTTTGTATCACCATTTCCATCATCATGAGAATAATTGGAATTTTCTCTTGGGCATCCATTCCAAGTATTTAACACAAAGAAAATAGGTCCTCTTAAAATACACTTGAAAGTCTTCTACAAAAAATGGCTCAATGTAGGAAGCAGAATAGGTATTCTCCTATTATTGGCACCCTTCTTCATGTGCATAGGGATTTCATCACTCTAATAAGTTTTCCTCAATCTATTTTACTCCTCACTTTTCTACAAGTCTAATTTGGTGAGGGGGTTTTTTTTCAACTTAAAACATTCAATAATTGCTGATTTAGTTAATACCAGTAATGGTGAACCATCTATTATTCTCACAATTCTAGAAGCAGGGTGATAACTTTGTGCCAACACTATAATGAATTCTATGTCTATAAAGAGATTTTGGACTACTTGGCTAATTCCAATGCCCAAGGGTTTGAAAATGGGACCTTTCCATTTCTCTTATCAAAAAAATACTAGAATAAATCCCACCCATAGATAGGGGTGATTGCATCTTTGCATCCATGAGCTACATTCCTAAACACCTTCTTGAACCCTTTTTTCTACTAATTCGGGCAATATATCTAGTATGGACTATTGTAGGGTTCTTTTCTTTATTTTATTAAGTGCAAACTCTTCTTTTTTACTTGCGGGTTCATCCTTTTTGGGAGCCATGATGATGAATTGTACTCTTACTTGACCCTTCTAAGATTCAATTTTTAGAAAACCAAATGCTTGTATACTTTCTTATGCAAAGAGATCGTGCACTTACCTGGTGAGATAACAGTTGTAGAATCTTCTCCCTCGAACTCCCTAGCACTTGGTACGAAAAGATTTTGTAAATGATTACAAAAAATGGTGTTGAAATCTAAACTTATTTGCTACTGAGATCAGTAATTTGAAAATTAATATCAACTTCATGCAAAATATTTCATAATCTGCCTTATTTTTGAGTTTAAATATATGCCTTTGATCTTAGGAGATCGAATAGTCCATGATAAGTTATGTAATCATTTCCATAGTTTCCATAAATTTCTTTTCCAACCTATACTGTAGTACCACCATCACTTTTCTTAATCATTGCATGATAGTGGGGTCATATAACTCTCATATACTAGCCATCCTGATATACTACAAGCTTCATTACTGTTATCATTTTATTGATGCGAGGTTGCAGGTTAAACAACCTTATATTGTCATCTCGCATATCTCTTCCATGTTATAGTTAATTCATTGCGGGACAATGGGTTACTTCAGCTGCTCACCGCCATATTGCATGTCTTGTTAATTTCTATAACCCAGCAACAGATTAATTGCACAATAAATTCACAGAAAGAAATATGATTTATAACAATTATTACAACTGGGTTAATTAACAACTAATAATAGCGAAATCAAAAATAACATGAAGCCAAGCACAAAAAGACAATAACACAGATATACCCAGGAAACCCCAATGTGGGGAAAAACCTGCAAATGTTGGATCTTCTATTCAGCCTAACAGCAAACTTTTCTTTCGAAAATACAATATAAGTTTGCTACAGCAATCTTGCATTTATAGAGCCTAGCTGCTTTACTTAGCGTGCAAGGAAAGAATCTTTCCTTGCTTTCTTTGGCTTTATTTATACATAAAATCACTCTAGGACTTATCTTATCCTCATACTCTAGGATTTATCTTATCCTCACCAACTCAGAAACATTCTATTTAAAGAATAAAAAATCTGTTGTTGCTAAAAATCCAACTCGAATTGATTTAAAGAAAATCTAATCATGAGTTGCTTTAAAGAAAATCCATATCCCACTTTTTGAGCTACAAAAATCAACACTCCCTCTTAGCGAGGAAAGTGTTCTGCACCACACCAAACTTGTCCCTGAAGAATTCAAACTTGCTCTTCATCAAGGCCTTCGTCAAGATATCTGCTATCTGTTCATCCGTAGGAATGTAATTGAGCTTCACTATCCCCTTCTCCACACAATCTCTGATGAAGTGGTACTTGATCTCAATGTGCTTTGACTTGTCATGAAACACTGGATTCTCAGAGAGTTTGATGCAACTCTGATTATCACAGTAAATGACTGTAGGATCCAACTCTTGATTAAAGAGCGCTAGAAGTTTCCGAAGCCAGATAGCCTCACATGTAGCCATAATACTGCTCGCCTATATTCGGTGCAACTAACCAACTCGCTTGTACCAAGAGACTACTCCTGATCCCAACTGAAACTGCACCCTGAAGTGCTCTTTCAATCAACTGTACTGCCTGCCCAATCTGCATCAGTAAACCCCTTGAGCTTCACTCCATCCTGCTGAACATACTTCAGCCCATAATCAACTGTGCCTTGGAGATATCTCAAAACATGCTTCCAGCTATCCAGTGCACATGTTTAGTTCCACCATAAACTGACTGAGTGAGTTCAGCAAAACAAATGTTTGGCCTGGTGACCAATACATAAGATCCTATCAACTGTCATAAAGTCGGGTCCACTGCCTCTGATCTGGAAGCATCAATCTTCTTCCAATTGGTCACAAGTGGCGTTGACATAGGCTTACAGTTTTCCATCCTGCATCGCTTCAAGATATCAATTAAGTACTTCCCTTGTCCAAGAAAGATCTCTCCCTCTTTCTGCCACAACTCCAATCCCAGAAAGTAGTGCATCAACCCCAAGTCCTTCATCTCAAACTCTCCTGCAAGATCCTGCTTGCAATGTGCTATGAGCTCCTCTGACCCTGTGAGAAATAGGTCATCAACATATAACAACAATATGAGAAGTTCACCTTTCACCTGGACATAGTACATGTTTGAATCTGCCTCACTCTTAATGAAGCCCACACTCTGCAAGTAACTATCAATACATGAATACCACGCCCTGGGAGCTTGCTTGAGTCCATACAGTGCTCTTTTCAACCTACATACATGAGAATCCCTCTCATGTGCTTCAAACCCTTCTGGTTGCTCTATGTAAATCTCTTCCTCAATCACCCCATTGAGGAAGGATGTCTTTACATCCATCTGATGAATCTTCCAACCCATCTGTGCTGCTATAGAAATGATAGCTCTTATGGATGAATACCTGGCTACTAGAGCAAAAGTCTCATCATAGTCGACTCCCTCCTTCTAAGAAAACCCTTTAGCCACAAACCGGGCTTTGAATTTTTCCACACTACCATCTGTAGCATGCTTAATCTTATACAACCATCTCGAACCCACCACAGACTTATCTTCTGGTCTTGGTACTACCTCCCACACACTGTTCTTCATGATGAAAGAATATTCTTCCACCATGGCATCTCTCCACACTTGGTGCTTGGATGCCTCCTGAAAGCTGGAAGGCTCTACTCCAATTAATTCACTCATAAGTGCCACATAATCTGAATAATGTCTGGGAGCCCTTCTTTGTCTGACTGAATCTTGAGGATCACCTACATATTCTTGAGCCTCTCTTAATGTTTTCTCAGCTACCTTGTTTCTCCTCTTCTCACTAATAGGAATCTGAGGCTGAGGAATTATTTGTTCCTCTATTTGATCATCCTGCTTGTTCTGCTCTCCAGCTTGTGTGACTGAAGTTTGAGGAATTTGTGCTACCTCAACTGTGGATGTTTGTTCCTCCTCATTCATCAAGTTACTTGACTTCTGAAGAGCCCTCTCTTACTCAAACTTCACATCTCTGCGAACCACTGTTTTCCTGAGAGAAGGAATATAAACCCGATAAGCCTTAGAAGTTTCACTGTACCCAACAAGGATACCCTTCTCTATAGTAGGTTCCAACTTGGTTCTCTTCTCAACAGGAATGTGACAATACACAAGGCATCCAAAGATGCGAATGTGCCCCAAATCTAGTTTCTTACCACTGAACGCCTCTTCTGGAGTCAATTTGCCCAACACTTTGTGAGGGCTCCTATTCTGCAAATACACAGCTATGTTGCAAGTTTCTGCCCATAAAAACCAAGGTAGATCTTGATCATGAAGCATGGCCTTGGCTGCTCCAATGATAGCTCTATTCTTCCGTTCAGCAACCCCATTCTACTGAGGGTTGTACGGAACTGTCAACTCTTTCTTGATACCTTCCTGAGCACAAAAATCTTTGAAGGCATTCGAGGTATACTCGCCTCCATTATCATACCTCAATATCTTGATCTTCTTCCCAATTTGGTTCTCCACGAGAGCCTTAAACTCTTCGAACCTACTGAAGACCTCATCTTTATTCTTCATGAAATATATCCATGTCTTCCTGGAGAAATCATCAATGAAGGTAACATAATACTCATATCCATTCAAGGATGTTGTTGACATAGGTCCACACACATCTGAGTGTACAAGATCCAAAATCCCTTCGGATCTAGTGTCGCTGCTTGGAAAACTGGTCTTGGCATATTTCCCAAGAGCATAACCCTTACACACCTCATGCTTTTTTGTCTTCATCTCAGGCAGCCCTGTCACTATTTCCTTAAGAATATTAAGTGCTCCATGGTGAAGGTGAGCCATCCTCCTGTGCCATAATTCTCCTATCCCTTTACAGCTACTAACCAATGCATGTGCTGGCTCAAACTGTAACCGAAACAAGCTGCCATGCCTGACACCAATCACTTTTGCAATCTTGGAATCTTTGGGACGAATATAGACTTTTCCCCTCTCAAAGGTCACGATGTAACCCTTGTCTTCCAAGGCAGAAACTGAGATTAAATTCTTTGTCATGCCAGGGACATACAACACATCCTCCACCAACAAAGGTTTGCCAGACTCCCTCTGAAACTTGACGGTGCCAATACCAGTTGCATGGTACTTGGCATTGTCTCCGAGCTCAATATAGAAATCCAGCTTCTCCTCCAACTTGGTGAAACATTCTTTGACTCCCATCATGTGGCGAGAAGCCCCACTATCAATATACCATACCCTATTGGCAATTGAACTTGAGAGACAGGCAATGAGCGAAAACTCATTTTCAAATCGTGATGTAAACTCGTCCACCTCTGCTGTAGAAACAAATTGCTTATTTTGCTTATCCTTATTTTTCTTATTCGAACATTGACTGGCATAGTGACCCATCTGATGGCAGCAAAAACATTTAATCTTGCTCAGATCTTTCTTCTTCCCACTCTTGGAAGAAGAACCTTCTGATTGCTCTTTATTGGACTTCTTACCCTTGCTTGCAAGAGAAAGATTTTCTTCATCTTGAACCTTCTTTGTCTGATCTCCTCGATCAGCACCTTCACGGATCTCCTCCTGAACAAAATCATCCCAAAGTCTTGCCCAATCAGGTAGCCGATCTCTTCCGACAACACACTTGACAAACACTTCTCAATGCTTTGAAAAACCATTCAAGGCTATACGCATCAACTCATCTTATTTAATCGTCTCTCCAATAGCAGCAAGCTCATCCCTGACCTGTGTCAGCTTGGACAAGTAAGAGGTCACACTCTCTCCTTTGGACATCTTGGTATTATGCAATTTGTCTTTGAGCATCATCTTACAACTCTGATAGTCGCTCTGATAAAGTTTTGTGAGCGTATCCCACATCTCCTTGGCAGTGTCTTTCCCCGATAAATGAGGAATTAAATGATCTCTTACTCCATCCAGGATAATCCTCTGAGCTTTGGCCTCTTTGACTTCATGCGAATCTAAGGCAACAGGATCATTTGTTGGTGGAGTCACTTCTGTGCTAGCATAGATCCATAGCCTATTCTCCTTGAGAACAAATGTAATCTGAACCTTCCACTGCAAGAAGTTAGACGCACCCTCGAGCCTGTCCTCGTATCGAACACTGGTTGCCATAGCTACAAAAGAACTGGAGACAAAAATTTGATGACTTTTTTTTTCTTGAAATCTGCGTCACAAATCTTGACTTTGTATTTAGAGTTTAAAGCTCTGATACCATGTCAATTTCTATAACCCAGTAACAAATTAATTGCACAATAAATTCACAGAAAGAAATCTGATTTATAACAATTAATACAATTGGGTTAATTAACAACTAATAATAGTGGAAGAAAAAATAACATGAAGCCAAGCACAGAAATACAATAACACAGATATACCCAGGAAACCCCAATGCGGGGAAAAACCTGCAAATGTTGGATCTTCTATTCAACCCAACAACAAACTTTTCTTTCGAAAATACAATATAAGTTTGCTACAGCAATCTTGCATTTATAGAGCCTAGCTGCTTTACTTAGCGTGCAAGGAAAGAATCTTTCCTTGCTTTCTTTGGCTTTATTTATACATAAAATCACTCTAGGACTTATCTTATCCTCATACTCTAGGATTTATCTTATCCTCACCAACTCAAAAACATTCTATTTAAAGAATAAAAAATCTGTTGTTGCTAAAAATCCAACTCGAATTGATTTAAAGCAAATCTAATCTTGAGTTGCTTTAAAGCAAATCCATATCCCACTTTTTGAGCTACAAAAATCAGCATGTCTTACTCCTCATTACATGTGCCTTTCATGGGGCTGCAGGTTATTGTCATGATTGAATGAATTATTACCACCACCCCAAACTCCTTAATTTCAACTATTGTAGTATAGCAATAAACATTTTATATTGTCTCTTATGTCTCGTCGTCATGTGCATACTGGGCTATTGACTGTCGTGATACTGCAGTAAAGGTTTACACTAGTTTCTTTGCCCCACCAACTTGCCAAGGACCTTTAGAATTGGACATATGCCATTGTGAGAGTGTGGTAATGGACTTTTCATGTATTGCATGTGGGAATATGGGGATTATATCATGGATTT
This sequence comes from Sequoia sempervirens, assembly GCA_007258455.2. Taxonomy (NCBI): domain Eukaryota; kingdom Viridiplantae; phylum Streptophyta; class Pinopsida; order Cupressales; family Cupressaceae; genus Sequoia; species Sequoia sempervirens. Next base: position 310,738,967 of record VDFB02000015.1, read on the forward strand.
GGTATTTTAGATATCACTTTATTTGAAAGATTGAACAATTTTCTTATTTTTTGAAGCCTTTTAGATCTTTGTTTTGGCTTTTTAGTGTATTTAGACCTAAAAGGTTATCTTTCCATTTATAATTGGAAATCTCAATAAGGTAGATAATTTTTAACATAGGAATCAAGGCATCAGTCATTGGGTTCAAAACTAGTTATGATGGTGAAATTAGGAAAATTTTGGAGGTTCTAACGGTGGCTCTAGTTGGGGATGAATGGCTATTTAGTCATTGCAAGAATCTAGAAGCAGTATCTAGTACACAAACCATGGGTAAAGAGAAGAGAAGGGAATCCCAAACTATAATGCATGGAAATATTTTCTTAAGAAAAGAAGGATTTCAAGAATTGTCCATGCACTGGTGATTCCTGATCTTCACCTGCCATATTTTGCAAATAGTATGAATCCTCTTCACACTTTCCGATAATGATAAATTGACCTAACCAAAATGCCTCAAACTTTCCATGATTTACCTTATCTTGATTTCTAGCATTCCACATAAGAACCATGTCATCAACTTTGAATTTTCTATCCTTGGCCTTTTGGTCAAATAAATACTTCATTTGTTGTTGCATTTTCTCATTATATTTAGGTGCTTAAATTTAGATCTTTTCTAGTTCTACTAACTTCTCCATCCTTTCTTCCATAGGCTCAAGGATATTTATATCCTCCTCTAACATGAATTTGTAAACATACAATAGAATATGCATTGGAATTCTTGGTTGAGCTCCATACACTAGTTCAAAGGCATATTTACTAGTAGCCTTTTTCACAATGATCCTATTTTCCCATAGTTCCAATTTAAACTTTGAGTCCTAGGCCCTTTTATTATTGTCAAGCATTCTCTTGATTATTTTCATGATGCTTTTGTTGCTAGATTCTGCTTGCCAATCAACTTTGGTATGGTAAGGAGAAACATAAGAAACCAATATTCCATAAGACTCACAAATTTTTTGAATTCATCATACCTTAAAAACATCCTATTATCTATGATTAATCTGTCAAGGATTTCAAACCTTGTGATAATATTTTCTAGAAAGAAATTGATTGCCACTTTGCTTGTGGCCTTTTTTGTGGGGATTGATTCAATCCATTTTCTAAAGTAGTCAGTAGCTACAAGTAGCCATCTATTTCCCCCACTTGACTTGTCTATTGTAGATTCTAAAATCTGCATATGCTTAAAATTTAACACACATTAGCATGATTAGTCATTTAAAGAAAATCAAATATAACATCTCTATGGAATACTCCAACATGATTCATAATGTAAACAAAACAACAAAATATCAAATAAACTAAATGAGAGCATAAAAATAATGGTCCATACCTATCCCATATTGGATTGGTGCTACTTTGTTGTGGAAAGTAGCACTTTCCCAACCCTTGATAAGCTCTTGGATGGATGTGTGATGAAAAAAAGGCAAGAACCTAGATATAAAGGATGAATCCTATACTAACTTGGATGATATTATGGATGATGATGAAATTGTGGATGAACTCAAATGCATAAAGTAGTGGATATTGCAAAATGCCTAATATTGTGGATCCAAATACAATAGAGAAGATCTTTATTTATAGGAAAGAATGATGGAGGAATGAAAGATATGAAGAATGTGGGAATAAACATAAGCCAATGACATTGTGTCACTTGTCAACATGCTAGTGGAGAGAGGTGGAGCACATTTTGATCAATGTGCAAATAAATGCAATTAGGTGGAAATTTTAAATTTGAAAGATGACTTGTGGAGGAAGATGTGAAAGAGGAGTTAATGCCACTTGGCTCAAGAAAAAGGATATGTAAGAGTTATAAATGCCATGTTGGAGGACAAGTCCTTTTGGGAGGGAGAATTCAAATTGGAGGAATATTCCAATGAAATGCCTTTTTGAATGAAAATAGAAGAATTTATAAATCAATTAAATTGATTTACTCGTGCAAGTTGCAAAATCTAGAGGATTTGATGGATTAGTGTTAGTGTTAATAAGGATTTAATTAACTTAGATGGAGATTAGTTTGATTTGACATTTGAATTAGATTTTTGGATTTATTTAAATCAAATGGGAGGAATAATGAATATTAGACTTAATTAAATAAAGTTTGATTTATTTAATTAAAAGTGGTGATGTTAGATTTAATCAAATAAATGTTAATTTATTCAATTAAAGGAAGAAATATGATTTAATCAAATAGAGTGATTTATTTAATTAAAAGATGAACATTAGGATTAATAAAATGATTTATTTAATTAATAGAAGATAATGATTTAATAAATAAAGTTGATTTATTTAATTATCAAAGGAATTGTGATGAATTTAATCAAATAAAGATTATTCAATTAAATGCTTAGCAGGGAGATGATTTAGGCAGAATTTAATCAAATAAAGATTATTCAATTAAATGCTTAGCAGGGAGATGATTTAGGCAGAATTAGTATTAGTAAATCAAGATTAGGTGCACGAGATCAATCAGTATAATTTACTTGTCTACATCTATTATCTCTCATATGAAATCAATACCCCACTAGTGAAATGGTGCTTCAATCTACATAGGTCTTAAAGGAAAAGCTCCTTGATATTTCAGTTTACCAAAAAAAAATTGACATGCTTCACACTTCCTCACATACCTTTGGGAATCTACAAAAACTTTTGACAAATAGTAACCAACCCTTAGTACCTTATGTGCAATGGTATTAGCTAAAAAGTGACCTCCTCATACTCCTTAATGCATTACTTTTAGGGTTTTTTCTATTTGTCGCTTATCTAGATATAACAATAGGATGTCATTCTTCTTTTTCCAAAACATATCACCAGTTACAAAAAACATACTTTGATGCTTTGAGTTTCAGTGTTCTCTTTTGATTATCACTCATATTGTCATGCAACCTCATATATTTGAGGTAATAGGCTATATTTGTATACCAATGTGTATGTTTAATGGTTGAAATCATATCCTCATGTTCTTCAATGTTACACACTTGAGAAGCTTCCAAGTTGGACTTAGCCATCAAATTTTCCATACCTTTCCCTCTAACCATTTTTTGTAATTTGGATATCAATGTTGAATTCTTTTATCCTATTAATCCACCTACATCTCCATCCTCTGACCTCTATTTGTACAAAAACATCCTTGAATACAACATTTGGTACATAGGAAACCACTTTTACCCCTATAATAAGGTTTGAATGCCTTGATTTATTTTACTAGGGAATAGGCCTATTTTTCAATGGTATCATACTTCAAATCTGCTCCTTGAAGTGATTTACTAAAAAATGATATTGGCTATTTGTATCCTTCCTCATTCTTCTACAACATTACAACAACAATAGTATGGTATGATGCAAAAGAGAAGATCTAGAAGCGTTTACTGAAATACATAGGTTTTAATTTACAGGGGCTTCTTTGATGGATCTCTTTATTGACACAAATGCATCTATGGCTTCATGTTTCCAATCAACCATTGCCCCTTTCTTTAGCATTTTTTATATAAGTTTTACAATTTAGCAAAATTGGAGATGAATCTTCTGACAAAGTTAATTTGTCCAAATGAGGATTGGATGGCCTTCACTATTTTAGGGATAGGAATCTTATCAATATCCTCCATTCTCTCTAGATCAATTCTAACTCCTTTTTTGGAAACTATGCATCCTAGTAATTTCCCTTCGGTTACAACAAAATGATACTCTTTGGGATTCAAGGATATACCATATTATAGTGCTTTAATGAATACTTTCTCCAAATGTAAGCAATGATCCTCTACTCTTTTTGAATAGGATGTTATGTCATCCTAATAAATAACCACTATGAAGTTAATCAGATATGAAAAAGATACATCAATGGCTATTTGAAAGGTAGCACCAGTTCTTGTAAGGCCAAATGGAATTCTCACATACACATGTGTCCCCCATGGTGTAGTGAAGGTGGCCTTATACTATTCCAACTCTTTAACTTTGATCAACTTATAGCCTAAGAAGTCATCCATCATGGACAACAAATCACATCCAATCACTCTCTGTGACATCGCCTCCATATAATTTGGAAGTCTGTAGTTATCCTTAAGTGATGAAACTTTTAGATTGAAAAAATGCACACATAGCCTTATATCCCCATTCTTTTTTCTCACTAGTACCAAATTTGATACCCAAAGATGAATGCCTAATAGGATTAATTACTCCACCATCCCTGAGTTTCACTAATTCTTCCTACATTTTGGGTGCCAACATAGGATTTATGGGCCTTTTTTTTGTATAAAAGGTTTGGCATCTAGTTTCAATGGAATTTCATGCTGGAATAGATCTTCTCTATAATTTTTGAGGTCATCATATGACCATACAAACACATGCTTATACTTTCTCAATAAGATTATGAGCATTTCCCTTCCCTTTGGATTGATATTTTTACCTATGCATACTTTCTTTATGGAAATTTTAGTCCCAAGGTTTATTTACTCAAGGTCCTCTTGGTTAATTGGCACCTACTTCAAGAGGGGCTGATAATTTCTATCAAAGACCCTCTCTAGGGCTACTAAACCTTTTGGGATCTTGTCTATTCTTAACTGCACCACTTCTTGACCAAAGATAGTGTCCTTACCATCTACCTTTTCCAAAAAAAATCATTAAAGTCTATTTCCTAGGCTTCATATAGATCAATACATTAAAGAAACCTTATCAAGTCATCATCGTCACTAAACACCTACTAGTTATAGAAATTATCAGGGATAAATGTGATGGAAATTTGGTTGTAATTTATTCCAAAAGGTGACATTGATGTCAAAGGAGAGATAACGTATGTAGTAGATTTGGCTCAGGAAGTATTGGTACAAGTTGTTTATGAAAGGAGCATATTTCTGCAATTGTTGCAATGTTGTCATGCAATATTGGTATATTGTAGTAATGGGTCCTTTCAGGTATCTGACGGATTAACTAAGGCTAGATTCAACATGAGTTTTCTAAGAGCTTCTTAGATGTGTGGTTTTTAGTTCTAGAGAGTGTTTGATGGATCCAAAATTATTTTATGTTTTCCCTCAGATAGAATTAGGATTTGGTAGATAAACCCTAGGGTTGCAGTCATGACACTATTAATAGGAATTGAATTTTGTTGGTGATTACCTATCAACCATTGTAGGTTGCTTAAGTGACAACTTGAGCCTTTGGAGTCATCTACAGAACCAACCCCCTTCCCTAGAAGAAGTCTACATAGAACAACCAGAAGGGTTTCAACTATCAAAATATGATGATTATGTATGTAGGTTGAGGAAAGCATTGTATGGTCTAAAACAAGTTCCTAGAGCATGGTATTCTAGATTAGACCAATATCTTGAACAACAAGGATTCAAAAAGGGATGTGTAGACATTAATTTGTATTTTCAATTAGAAAGTGAGCACATGATTATTGTTTTTGTATATGTAGATGATATCATATTTTGTGGTACCAATGATAAAATGTGTAAGGTATTTACTACACATATGCAAGATGAATTTGAGATGTCAATGTTAGGGGATATGTCATATATCCTTGGTTTCCAAATTACACAAACTAATAAAGGGATATTCATATCTCAAACTAAGTATGCTAAGAAAATGCTTAAAATTTTAGCATGGAGGATAGTAGAATAGTTAGTACTCCCATGACAACTGGTTGTAAGTTGAGCAATCAAATAAATCACCATATGCAAATTAGACATTATACAGATCAATGATAGGAATCCTATTGTATTTAACTACCTCAAGGCTAGACAAAATGTAAGCTATATGCATGGTGAAACATAAAGAAAAAGGAGAAGGCTATGAAGTCTAACTCCCTTTTTGAAAAATTAGGGTTTCATTCAAAATATGAGATCCTAGAATCTTGAAATAACTATCAACCCAAGAGGTGAATTAAATCAAGATTGAGGGATCTTGAAATCCTTCCTTTATGCAAGGATGGGGTGGTGAGTTAAATCACAACTTGAGGAGAATAAATTAAAATAAAATGTAAACCCTAGATCTAGGTTTAACACATGTAATGCATGAATCTAATACAAAATAGAATAAATCTGTAACGTTTATGCAAAAACAAGGACATAATATTATTCACCTAGTAAAATATGACTTTCCTAAATTAGTAACATGGACTCATTCACCACCAAAGGAAAATGGGTCCTGGTAGGCTTGTTTGGGGAGCTTTGAACTTGAAACTGAAGCTTGTATACTATAGAATCTACTACCCTTAGACCCATAATAGGGACTCATTCACCACTAAAGGCGAATGGGTCCTGCAAGGTCCTTCCAAAAATCTCTAAATTTGGTCTTCAACTTCTAGATCTTCTCTTCTCCTTTGCACCTTTAAATTCCTATTTTTGGATTTGGGTCTACCTATAACCTACAAGAAAAATTTGGTAGTTTGTTGGTGGATAGTGGTTTTCCTTAGTCAAACCCCTTGTTGGTAATTAAACCTTTAATGATGAATGAAAATATAAAACATGTAAATGTGTGTGCAATCTTAATCTTAAGTGTGTCTAAGACTAAGATCTATGAAAATGAAAAGGAAATTCTATCCAATTGTGTTAGGATAGAAACCTAAATGTAACATGAACAATACAAATGACTCACTAAAGGAGATGTCTAATTCCCTTACTAAGCCATGAATCTGAAAATACCTCTTATAGGTTGCAAATAGGATGATTATAGAAGATGGAATCACTTAGGAAACAAGTCCTTAGGCTTGGTTGTATGTTTTTTGCATTACCAACACCTACAATCCCTCATGATTCTCCATAGGCATCTATCATCAACCTTCACTAATGCTTGATCTTGGACACAAAATCAGCTTGAAGACCTCACAATGTTGCTCCAAAATTCACTTTTGGTTGCTTCTTAGCTATGAATACTTGATCTCATGAAATTTATTTGTCTCTTGGATTTCTTGAAATCTTCTTCAAGTTGAAATCATGTGAAATAGCCTTGTATTTATACATAATTTGAGAATTAACCCCAAAATTCAAACAATTCAATTTGACAACACATCTAGATATCAAAATTATTGAAATCCCATCAAGATCAAATTCAAAAAGGGGGTCTTCATTAAGGGAGGACCCATTCACCACCTAGGGCGAATGGGTCCTAGCACTAATTTCTAGGACCTTTCCTTCAGGGAATGAAAGAGCATAAAAAGCCAATGTAAAATATGCCAAGAAAGGGGGGTCCTATAGAGGGAGGACCCATTCATCACCTAGGGTGAATGGGTCCTAGCACCAATTTATAGGACCTTTATTTCACCCAATTAAATGTTATGTAATTTGAATTACGGGTGTCAAGATAGATCTTCAGGTGTCACAAATAATGCTTAAATTTGAATTAAAGGGGCTAATTAACTCCAATTAACCACAATTAATTAAGAGGAGCCTAGATAAGTGTGAAAGTGTGTTACAACACTTTACAACACCATAAATAGGGTACATGTTAGGTGCATTCTATTTGAAAAAGGGGCCCCTTAGTCTCCATTAATTAAAGTAACCCTAGAAAAGTGTGAAAGTGTGTTACAACACTTTAGAAAACTTTAGCAAGGTATAATTTAAGTATATTTAGTTTGAAAAATAGGCCTAGATTAATTTGAAAGTGCACAACACCTTTCAACACTAACCCAAGGTACAATTAAGTTAATTATATTTTAATTATTCCCAAATTAAGTGGAAAAGGGCCACTTTTTTTGACACTACACATGGTAGCAAGATTTTACACTACACGTTAGGAATCTCATGTCAACACAGTAAAGAGAATGTTTAGATTTATTAAAAGCCTGATTGACATGGAATATGGGCATATTGTAGTAGTGGTTTCTTTCAAGTATATGAAGGATTAGCTAAGGCCATATTCAACATGGGTTTTCTGAGAGCTTCTCATATTCAAATAGAATTAGGGTTTGGCAAATAATCACTAGGGTTTCAATCATTCCAGTGTTAATAGGACTTTTATATTGTCTATGATTGCATATCAACCTTTCCAAGTTGCTTAAGTAAAAAATAATCCTTTGGAGTCATCTAGGGAACTAGAACCCTTCCCTAATTAAAGTAACCCCTAGAAAAGTAATTTAAAAATGGGCCCCTTGGGATCCATTAATTAAAGTAACCCTATAAAAGTGTTAAAGTGTGTTACAACACTTTACAACATTTTATCAAGGTATAATTTAAGTATATATTTAATTTGAAAAATAGGCCTAGATTAATGTGAATGTGTACAACACATTTCAACTCTAACACAAGGTAAAACTAAGTTAATTATATTTCAATTATTCCCAAATTAAGTGAAAAAGGACTCATTTTTTTGACACTACATTTAGCCCCCAGTCTAGCTGCCATATGATACGATGTGAATATTCACGCTAAAGGAAATAACTACTATGAAAAAGGATACTCATATGGATTCATTAGGGAGAATGAAGCCCCCACTATAGCTACTGTAAAACCACAATTTCAAGAATTGCATTCTGCAACACAAATTTTTTAGATGATCAAAATTCCTCTTATCAAACTCCTACAAAGAATTGAATTCAAGGGTAGATGTATGGCCCCTGATTCTGCTTGCTTTATGGAGGTTGAATCAGGTTGAACATGAAACTACATCAAATAACCTAGGTCAAACCATATGTTATTTCCAAGTACCATACCACATAATGATAAACATTTGATGGGATCAAAGCAGAATCATGAATTCAACACAAGCAACATCAAAAATGGAGTCCTCTAGCTTCCTATATGTTGCTTTGAGTGAATTTTTCTTTTAAATGATTAAGCTTTATTTACTAGGATTTTACTATATAGTAATGAAAATGACTCTTTTCACTATTCATTTGACATTTACCTTGTTGCAATTTTACCTTGGTGCAGCGTGAGTGAGATTGTTGAGAAAAATATTCTACAAGCCCCGAGGTTGGATGAGCTCCACAACAATGTAGCTCAATACGTCCTTCAACAAAAAATGAGTGAATTCTATTTTTATTTTTCATCTTTTTTGTGCTTTTACTGTATTTTTTTATGTAATTTGAGTAATTTTAGGATCTTAGAATAAATTGGTGCAAAGTGTCCTAGAATAGCTGAAAGTGTCTGAGACCCCGTCAAAAGATGGCCTAGGTGTCCATATTGTATAAAAAGTGTCTTAGAACAACTTTAGTGATACCTATTATGTGGTTTAGAACTTATTCCATGTAATTTTCCTTTTAGGTTCCCCCCTCAAGCTCGTCAACTGCCAGGAGGGAGGAAAATCTTCTTCCTTCATGAGTTGGTGGCATGAATATTAGAGGAGGAGATTCAATTTTTGTAGGAGGACCTCAAGAGGGTATAGGAAGACAAGGATTGTATAGATCGAGAGCACATCCAGGAACTCATCAAAGAGGTAAGAGCATCTGAGCTGGTAGAGGGTCTTCAACTAAACTCAACTAGGTCACAATCCCATACTACTATATCAGGATGACCATGAAGATCACCAGCCCCTAAGGTATCTGGCAGTTGTGGACCCTATTAGATTTTGTATTTAGCAATGTATATGTACTAAAAAAATTTATGATGATTTATATATATAAGCACTTGTGCTTTTGTTTTTATGATCTTGTGTTTAACTAAATGTCAATGTGATTTATCAAATATCCTATGTAAGAATATCCAATAAATGTCTCCATGATTTAATGCTTTGTGTGATCTAATTAAACCATTTACAATTTATGTTAGATGCTACATTGTGATTACATATGCCATGCTAACTTAAATACTCATATGATGTAATGATATTAAATTCATATAATAATTTAAATTAAAATATCACATAAGATTTTGAATAGTATGGCCACTAAAGTAACTAAACAAAGAATTTAAATAATTACCCTAGAATCTAAGATAAACATATGTTATCATGTATCAAAGAAGAAAGCAATGTGAGATCAAATAGAGAAATATATACGTAACCTAACAACATCACTCAGTCATACAATTCAAAAGATGAAATACTAGATGTAATATCGACGCAAATGCATGACATTTATATGTTCCTTTAGAGGTGTACCATCCATTTCTATCAATGTGTAAGCTCCAGACCCATAGTTTTCTTTGCTAATGTAAGGTCCTAACTAGTTAGGGCTGAATTTTCCTTTCTTATATAGGAGGGAATTGAAATTTTGTTGATTTTCATATAACACTAAGTCACCTTGTTTGAATTCATGGGCGATGACATTGTCATTGTAACCATGCTTCATTCTTTTAGAGTAAGCTTCTAGATGCTCGAGACCATTGATACGCTATTCATTAAGCATTTTGAGTTGATGGAATCATTTTTCTTTGTAAGTAGTGTCATCAATGAGCCTCTTAAGAGAGATTCTCAAGGAAGGAATTTCTAACTCCAAAGGAAATATTGCTTTAGCACTATAGACTAGGTTATATGGAGTATTTCTAGTGGATGTTCTAACACTCGTATGATAGTCCCACAATGCATAGGATAATTGCATATGCCAATATTCATTGTGTTTATTTACTATTTTTTGCAAGATTTATTTGATAGTTTTGTTAGTTGCTTCTACTTGTCCATTTCATTATGGATAGTATGATATTGAAAAACGATGTTGAATATTGAATGTTTCCAAGAATTTCTTCACCTCATTGTTTTTGAATGGATTTCCATTATCTAAAACTAATGCAAAAGGGAGACCAAAGTGAGCAATAATACATTCCAATATGAAACAACATATTGCATCAGCTATTGAGGAACAAAGAGGGATAGCTTCTACCCATTTCACGAAGTAATCAGTTGTAGTAATGATAAGTGTATATCCAACAGAAGAAGGTGGTGATATCTTCCCAATAAGGTACAAACCCCACACCAAAAATGGCCAAATAGGAACTTGAGCACAAAGTTTGGAGGAAAGGGAATGAATCATTTTTTTGTGTTCTTACCATTTATGAAATTTCTTCACGTACTCAAAAAATTATTGTTCCATGTGTCTCCAATAATAGCCTATGTGGATTAATTTTAAAACCAAGGATCTCCCTTCAAAATGTCCCCCAGAAGCACCTGCATGAGCTTCTTCAAGTGTTATAGGGATTTTGGATTATTTAAGACACTGAAGTAAGAGGCCATTAATTGATCTTCTATGTAGAACATTTGCCAGGATTATGTATTTGGATGCAATATTTCACATGAGCTAGAGTGTTCTTATTTGTATGCTCAGGAAAGGTACCATATTTTAAATAGTTAAATATTGTTGCATAACATTCAGTAGAATTATCATTATTAGTCGAGAACACCTCTTTGCTTTCATCATCTATCGATGGTTTAGGGATCATTTGAAATTTAAATGTGAAGTTGACCAGGGGATCATCAGGAGATACAAGGTAAGTGATGCTTTCCATTGCATTTGTGTGTCAATTTTCCTTTTGTGGGATGTCTACCATATATGATTCAAATTTTCTTAATAATATCATTGTAACATCTCTATATCAAGTAAGCTTAACATGCTCTGTTTGATATGTGCCATGTATTTGTTTAATAATTAAGAGTGAATCTCCAAATATAGATATGTGTATGAATTTTAATGCTAATATGACACATATACCAACTATTAAAGCCTCATACTCTGTAGTTTTATTTTTACATAGGAAGTTTAGATGGAAAGATAAGGGAATAGGCTTACTTGAAGGAGGGATTAATATAACTCCTACTCTGAAGCCCGTTCTACACTTAGATCCATTGAAGTACAATTCCCATATTTCTTTGTCCTTTTGAATAGCCAACACATTCTTATCTACGAATGAGTCTATATTAGGTAATGCTAGGGGAGAAGGAGTGTCAGCTAAGTGGTCAATCAAGGGTTGTCCTTTAATCACTTTTTGTGAGACAAACATAAGGTCAAACTCAATTAACAACATAGCCCAATTAGCTAAGCATCCTGATAAATCTGTCTTAGTAAAAAGATGTTTTAAGGGATCAAACTTTGTCATGACATGAATTTTGGAATCCAGTAAATATTGTCTTAGTTTACTAGTAGTGAACAAAAGAGCAAAAAATTGTCTCTCTATTGTTGTGTAACAAGTTTCATAATCAATCAAAGTTTGATTGATGTAATAAATAGGATGTTCTTTATCGTTATCATCTTGTTGAGCAAACAATGCTACAAGAGCATGGGATGATGCTAAAGTGTAAAGGATGAACAACTTGTGTTGCATAGTGGATTTCAAAATAGGTGGAGTAACAAGATAATCTTTCAAAAGCTAAAAGCCATGTTTACAATCCTCATTCTAGTTAAACTAAACATCTTTCTTAAAGAGTTGTGTGAATGGTAGTGTTTGATCAACTAAGGAATCTACAAAATCATGGATAGCTTGACTCCTTCCTTGTAACATACATAATTGAGAGATGTTTTCAAGAGGTGGCATGCTGATAATATCGTAAATCTTCTTTGTTTCAACCTCAATGCCTCTGTGAGATACAATAAAATCTAAAAAATTCCACTATCTACACCAAAGACACACTTTTTCATATTCAATCTCATGTTGTACTTTTGTATTCGTTCAAAAAATTTATGAAGAAAATTTACATGTTCTTGTCGAGTTAAAGATTTGGCTAGAATGTCATCAACATAATCTTCCAAGATCTTATGTATGTAATCATAAAATTTTAATGGCATTGCTCATTGATATGTTGTGCCTACATTTTTCAATCCAAAAGGCATGGATTCCCAACAAAATGTTCCCCAAGCGGTTGTAAAAGTGGTTTTGTACTAATCTTGAGGGTTGATGAAGATTTGGTTTATCCAAAAAATCCATTAATGAATGACAAGGGATGTCCTATAGTGGATTCTACTATCATGTCGATATTATGAAGGGGAAACTCATCTTTTAAAGATACTTTATTCAAATCTCTGAAGTCTGTACACATCCTAATACGATTATCAATTTTCACAACTACAACGATATTTGAGATCCATGGATAATAATCAATAGGTCAGATAAATTCAGCATCAAGAAGTTTCTCAATTTCAATCTTAACTAGTAAGGCTATTTTAGGATTCATCTTTTGTATTTTTGGTCGCACTGGTTTAGCATCTTCCACAAGGACTATTTTATGTGTTACAATTTTAGCATCAATTCCTTACATGTCTAAGTAAGTCCAAGAAAAGAATTCTAGAAAGTCATGAAGTAAAGTTGCATGATCTTCTTGTTCAACTTCATCATGGAACTTCCCTACTTGAATTATCTCCTTGTTATTGATATCCATCGGTATATTGATTATATCTCCCAAAGGAAGCACTTTTAGTTTTTCTATTTCAAGATTATACTCTTTATCCTTGGCACTTTCATTGCTTTCATTTTCTTCCTCATCTTGTTTAATACTAACCATAACACATGTAACCCATTTCTTTGTGAGAGGGGTGAATGATTTATCATAGACACCTAGCATTTCTTTCAAAGTTTCATTGTCCTCAAAGTATTCCAAAGACTCATCTGAATTTATATCAATCAACTCAAGATGCTTCAAGGTGAGAGTTGATTTTCTATAGTTAGAGATGATAGTGTTGATGTTGAGCGAAGGTCACTTTCTTGCTTGAGTTATCTTAGAGGGGAAATATCCTAAACCACTTTTTGTCTCTTGTGTGTTAGGCTCTCTAGGAATACATATGCCTTTCTCTTTCTTCCCACATCCTTTTCCATTATAACCAAGATGTTTCATAATCTCATAACCTCTCCCATAAATTCTTTCCATGTTTCTTTTAGGTTTGGTGGTTGTTGATAATCTATCTCATAAAAAATAAATTGTATAGCTTGTGTCTTCTTCCAAAGTAGATAAGGTAGATGGTTGTGAGATATCATTTTAATTTTGATTTGAAATTATCAATGGTTTCTTTTTCTTTTTAGTTTATTTTGTTATTATCTTATATTTTCCCATGAATGTTGGTGTGAAATCCAAGGAACCTCAATCATCTACCAGCAACTTAGTAAGTTCATCAATGTCTATTTCATATTCTTTCTCTTCTTTTGTAACTTCTTGTGGTGTATTGGATTCTAATGCTTCTAAAGGATCTCATCCTCCTTTCTCAACCATCAAGAAAATTTCTTGTTCAGGATCATCTTTTAGTGTGTAGAATTTGTTGTTATATACATACTTCATGACACGATGCAAATTAGAAGGCACGCCATTCATTTCATCAATCCAAGGTCTCCCTAAAAGGAGATTGTAGGACAAGCCTTAATCAAATGTTGTTTTCATGAGTTTGTAATGTTACTTCCCCATGAAAGGAAAAAAAAACATCTGACCTTGGATTTTGTAATGTTACTTCCCCAACTATGATAGGTAATGCTATGATAGGTAATGTGATGACTACGAGCGGTTGTTTTCCTATGTTATCAAATCCATGACTAGATAAAGAATAAGGTTTAATAGCTTTTTTACTCATTCTGAGTTTTTTCAAAAGGCTCACACTACACACATTCATCGTCGAACCATTGTCAAGAAGGGTGAATTTTATTGCAATTTGATCGATATAGACTATTATGTTGAAAGCTTCATATTTCTTTTGAATTTATCAAGGAGGCAACTCACACTAGTGAAAAAATATGTCCAAGTTCATTTGATTCACTCCTTGAATTAACACTGCTACATCATTTGAACTAGTGTTAGAAGGAATCATAACTTGTTGCAAGGCCTCTTGGAGTATGCTATGATAACTAGGTGATACTTGAAATAGTTACCATATAGAAATCTTAGTAGGAGTGCTCTTAAGGTGTTCGACAAGATTCTATTCCTTTCCATTGTTTGTCGTCAAACAAGGAGCACTCGGCAAGATAGGATTAGGAAATGGTAATGAAACATCAATTGTCTGTTGTTTCCTATTGTTCCTTGTATTTTAGTTATGTGCACTGATATTATAGCTCATTTTTTGTGAAGCATTACCATTGTCAAGTGATGTCTTGTTTTTTAGTGGTTCAAGGATAAGCACAAGTTTATTTTAAACTTGTGGTTTGTGTGAAGGAGGGTATATTATGAGTTGTGGTGTGATGGTATTAATGTCCTTGTATTTTGGTTTTTCATGACAAGCCTTAGTGGATGAACCTTTTGAGATGAATTCCTCGAGGGCTTCATCTAACATGTCAACGTAATTGCTAGTAAAATGCTTGAGAGATAGGTTAACCTTTAAAAGGAAACTTGACATAACTTTGTTTTATGTTTTTGTTGTTTTTATCTTTTGTTTTGTTTTCTAATGAATGCTAAATGTAATATAGCTTGCCTATGAATGTAGTAATACTAAAAATGCATAATTCTAATGTCACTTTTAACTAAAATATGCAATAAATTTTTTCCCCAATGTTACTAAATCTAATAAATAAACATGAATTTGAAAGAAAAAATAATCTATTTTAGACTAGTACTTCTTAGATTTCAAAACAGGGACAAAAATGCTTATTAGAAGCAAAAAACCACTCAAAATTTTTGCTGCCAAAATTTGTATAGGGACTCATTCACCACAAAAGGTGAATGGGTCCTAGTGTAGGCATTTGTAGGGATAAAAAATGGGTCAAAAACACCATAACATACTCAAAAATCTTACTATTCGGGGTGTCTAGGGACTCATTCGCCACTAAAGGTGAATGGCTCCTAGATTTAGGGTTTTATGAGTTTGATTTTAGTTTTTCTGATTTAATTCTATGTATATTTTGTCTTAGATTTGTAACAGTGAATTCTTTAACAAATTTTCCAGATATAAGTTCTCTAAATGCAACTTTTACTATGATTAAATGATGACTAAAATGAATAAATCTAGAATGCAATTTGAATCTAAATGCTTGAATGATTATCTCAATGTGAACAAGATGGAACTAAATCATATTTAAAGTTATTTTTAAATTTTTTATTAAATATAAGAAATCCAAACATGCAATTTTATCCTACATGCAATGTTTACTAATGCACAATCAATAAAAACCTAAATGCAATGCAAACTAGGATCTAGGGTTTGAATCCACTCCAAAATAGAAACTAAGGTGTTCAAAAAGAGGTCGAGGTCACCAAGATGAAACATAGAGAAAAGGGATAAGGCTATGAAGTATAACCCCCTTTTTTCTAGTTAGGATTTCATTCAAAAGATGAGATCCAAGAATCTTGAAATAACTATCAACCCAAGATGTGAATGAAGTCAAGATTGAGGGATCTTGCAATCCTTCCTTTATGTAAGGATAGGGTGGTGAGTTAAATCACAAATTGAAGGGAATAAACTAAAATATTATGCAAACCATAACTCTAGGTCTAACACATGTTATGCATGAATCTAATACAAAAAAAAAATGAATATGTAACTTTTCTAAAAAAAAAGGAGATAATACTATGCACTTGGTCAAATTTGACTTTCTTGAATTGCTGGCAGGGAATCATTCACCACCAAAGTCCAATGGGTCTTGGTAGGCTTGTTCGGGGAGCTCTAAACCTGAAACAGAATCTCCTATATTGTAAAATATGATACCCTTCAACCCCTAACAGGGACTCAATCACCACTAAAGGTGAATAGGTCCTACTAGGTCCTTCACAAAATTTCTCAATTTGGTATTCAACTTCCAAAACTACTCTTCTTCTTTACACCTTGAAATTCCTATTTTCAGGTCTAGGTTTGCCTATAACCATCAAGAAAAATTTGGTAGTTTTTTGGTGGATAGGAGTTTTCCTTAGTCAAACCCCTTATTGGTAATTAAACCTTTGATGATGAATGAAAATCTAAAACATGTAAATGTGTGTGCAATCTTAATCTTAAGTGTGTCTAAGACTAATATCTATGAAAATTCAAAGGAAATTCTATCCAATTGTGTTGGGATAGAACCCTTAATGTAACATGAACAATGCAAATGACTCACTAAAGGAGATGTCTAATTCCCTTACTAAGCCACAAATCTAAAATAACCTCTTGTAGGTTGCAAACAGGATGATTATAGAAGATGGAATCACTTAGGAAACAATTCCTTAGGCTTGGTTGTATGTCTTGTGCATCCCCAACACCTAGAATCCCTCATGATTATCCATAGGCATCTATCATCAACCATCACTAATGCTTGATCTTGGATACAAAATGAGCTTGAAGACCTTACAATGTTGCTCCAAACTTCACTTTTGGTTGCTTCTTGGCTATGAATACTTGATCTCATGAAAGTTCTATGTCTCTTTAATTGCTTGAAATCTTCTTCAAGTTGAAATCATGTGAAATAGCCTTGTATTTATACATAATTTGAGAATTAACCCCAAAATTCAAACAATTCAAGTCGACGCCAGATCTAGAGATGAAAATTATTGAAATCTTGTCAAGATCAAATTCAAAAAGGGGGTCCTCATTAAGAGAGGAAACATTCGTGACCTAGGGTGAATGGGTCTTGGCACTATTTTTCAGGACCTTTCCTTCAGGGAATGATAGAACATCAAAAAACCATGTAGAATATGCCAAGAAAAGGAGTTCATATAGAGGGAGAACCCATTCACCACCTAGGGCGAATGGGTCCTAGCACCAATTTCTAGGACTGGTATAGGAGCACCCACAACACAATGTTCATCTTTGGTCAATTAAGTTCCTAGTAGGTTTATGTTAAGTATTTTGTTTTTATTTTGTCCAATAAGGTCTAAAAGACCAACCATAAAGTAATAAATGTGTTTGTTAAGTCATTTAGGGAAGAAGGTTAATCTTACACCTACAAGTGTTTGTAGCCTTTGAAGGAAAATCTTGAAGTTTGTATTAGGGGGTTGCAAGGTTTGGGTGTTATGAAGGTGATGAGGCTATTTTAAATCCTTTAGTATGATCTTAATTGTCATAGGTTGCAAATAATGCATAGGTATTTAAATATGCTTGTAAAAGTGATCCAAATAGGTAATTAGGTCTCCAATGGTCCTAATCTTTCCAAAAGTTATTAAAAGGCAGTTATGGGCATTGGGGAGATGGTTCTTGGTTTGGTAATATATTTAAAGGCCTCTTAAAGGCTCGAGAGAGGTTAGAAGAAACATTGTATTAAATTTGCAAGAAGAAATACCACGTTTCCTATGCAAAACTCTATTTTTCACTATTTTCCTGAACTTTGCAGGCTGTGTACGGAATAATATGGAACTTTAAGGATCTAAAATTTTCATTTTCATGTAGATATAAGTCTTACATTTCCTTTGAGTCCATTCTGAAGATTTAGTATTCATTTTGGAGGGAGCATTCAAAGATTTTCTAAAAAAGCCCGTGTAAGGCAGAAAAAGCATTATTTGGGAGTTAATTTAATGGCATAAGCCTTCCACCTATTTTTAATATTTTTTCTCAGTGGTAAGGCAATCTAATATGGTAGGGAAACTTTTTTTTATTTTAGATGCATAAAAGAAACAATTTAGGAGGTTGGGAATGCTGCCCTTGGGCAAACTGAGTGTATTTTCATGTGGAGCAAGGGTGCCCATGAGGATTTGTAAAGAAACAGTAAAGGAAATGATACTGTGATGTATTTGTGAGTTTATGCAGGGTTTACTCATGATGTTTGATGCATTTTCTATGCTTTTGGAATCTAGGAGATAGGTGATTCATTAAAACCCTAGGTTAATGCATGGTAAAGGAGGGCCTCATAGAACAGTGATAAAGAGGCCTTGAAGTTATAAATAAATTGTGGAATCTAATGTTTTGGCATATAATAAATGACTTTCGATGAGTTCATGGTGATTGGAGAAGTCTAAAGGGTAGTTTGTTTGTAAATTAGGCCTAATTTTGTAGCCTTTTGAGTAGGGTCACTTAATGAAACTCTACAATGTTGCAAAAGAATCTTGCATGAATGACTAGGGAATTGTATTTGATGTTGAGTTGGTCTTTTTACAGCCTTCTTGAAAAGATATTCTCTTTTGTTGATTTTGGTGAGTTGAAGCTATAGTGTTGATATTTGAGAGAAGTTATGTCAAATTGTTTTTTGGGTTTCCACCACCTCTACATCATAGTGGTATCAGAGCAGGGAGTAGATTTTGGTTTGTATTTTACAGGTTGAAGAAGAGGCAAGGTTGACAAGATGCCTCCAAAGAACAAAGATATGGCTAAAGAGATGAATGAGATGAAGGAAAGGCATGCAAGAGAACTCAAAGAGTTGGAAGAGAGAATATTAGCCCTAGAGACAAACAAAAGAAGGGATGCTGAAGAGAGTGAGACAAAAGAAGATGAAGATGAAGAGTTTGAAGACATGGAAGAAGAACTTGATCCAGAGGACCAAAGAATTGTAAAGTTGCTGAAGGAAGTGAAGACTAACGAGCCTAAGGTAAAAATTAATGTTTCTAAATATGGTGATAGTCTAAATGATGAAGAACTACTTGACTCGATTGATGCATTAGATAATCATTTTGAATGTGAAGAATTTTCTAAGGAACAAAGAGTAAGGATTAAAAAGACTAAGTTGCAGGGTCATGCTTTGGTATGGTGGGATTACTTTCAGTCTGAGAGGAGGAAACAAGGAAATTCTAAGATCACATCATGGGACAAGATGATATCAAAATTGAAAGGTAAATTCTTACCCAAGGATCAGCAAGTTCAAATGTTTAAGAGATTACAAAACTTAAGATAAAGGGAAATGGATATTAAGTCTTATACTAAGTAGTTTTATAAATTAAGTCTAAGGTTTGGTCATCATGAGAATAAAGATGAAAAAATTGCTAGGTATATTGGTGGTTTAAGGCTTAATATACAACATGAATTGGTTTTGGCTAACCCTAGGAGTGTAGACGATTGTTATCAAATGGCTATTAGGGTGGATGAGAAATTGAAGAGAAGGAAAGACAAAGTAGTTAGAGGAAGAGGATTCATGTCTAGTTCAAAGCCAACCAATGATAGTCAAGAGGACGCCATGAAAGGTCAAGAGAATTTTGATTCTAGAGGTGGATGGAGAGGAACAAGAGGCATATTTGGAGGAGGTAGGAACTCCAACAATGCATTTTTAGGAAGATGCTACACTTGTAACTAGCCTGGACATCCATCCTTCAAGTGTCCTTGAAGGCAAGGCTCAATCTCTCATGGTGGAGAAAGGAGGAATCAATTAGTGCATGAAGATGAAGAGAGTGTGGCTTCACCTGTTATTAATCTCACATCAAAGGTTGGAGAGAGTTTGATGATTAGAAGAACATTGCTTAAGGTGTTAAATCCAGAAGAACCCCTACAAAGAAAAGCACTCTTTAGAATCAATTGCAAGGTACAAGGTAAAGTATGTAGGATGGTAGTGGATTCAAGTTCAACTGAAAACATGGTTTCTTGTGAAATGGTGAATAAACTAAATTTGAAAAGAATCCCTCATGATTTTCCCTACAAAGTCTCTTGGTTAAGCAATGGTTGATCATTGATAGTGAATGAGAAAGATATGGTAGATTTTCAAATAGGTGAGTATAAGGACAGTGTTATTTGTGATATTTTTCCAATGGACTATTGTCACATCCTTCTTGGAAGATCATGGAAGTATGATAGGAGTGCCATCTATGATGGGAAAGGAAATAAGTACTCAATCTTGAAAGATAGACAACAGTTTGTTTTGAATCCTTGGATAGGGGGTGAGAAAGGAAAAGCAAAATTCATCATGTGTGGGAACAAGGAGCCCCTAAATTTTTGAAAGAGGTAGAAAATTATGATAATATGCACAAATGTAAATCTAAAAGTGCAGGCACAGTAGATCTAAAGGTCGATTCAGGGTTAATGAAGACAAAGATAATGAATGTGTAGGACAGTGTGCTAGTAGGTACTATAGACTGCCATGTGGTTATGCAACAAGTTGAGAAGCAATCATAATCTGATGGTACAGTGAGTGGATAGGCTAAGAGGATATGGGTAAGGTAAGATAATAAGGCAGTGAGTAAAGGACAAGCAAAACAGGGAAGACAAGACAGTTGCAGACTTGAGTATGAAAGGATAGTGAGGAAAAACCAGGGAAGTACTAACATATGTTTGTTTGTAGGTACAATGCAGGGTAAAAAATTGCATCTTGGTTAGGAGAAGGATATAAGATAGTTGACTGGTCTGAGAATAGAGGCAAGGAAGAAGGCTTGTCTACATACAATACACCATGAAGGAAGTTTAGGATAGTTTGTATACCCAGTGTAAATGAAATAGTGGACTGCATTTGTGAATCAAGTGACTTTATGTAATACTTGGAGGCACTAGTATCCACACCAACTCATGGGACATGAGAATTTTCTAGGGTGGGTGTATGGTGCAAGAGCACCTACACCACAATGTTCATCTTTGGTCAATTGAGTGGCTAGTAGGTTTATGTTAATTATTTTGTGTTTATTTTGTCCAATAAGGTCTAAAAGACCAACCATAAAGTAATAAATGTGTTTGTTAAGTCATTTAGGGAAGAAGGTTAATCTTGCACCTACAAGTGTTTGTAAACTTTGAAGGAAAATCTTGAAGTTTGTATTAGGGGGGTGCAAGGTTTGGGTCTTATGAATGTGATGAGGCTATTTTCAAGCCTTTAGTATGATGTTAATTGTCATAGGTTGCAAATAATGCATAGGTATTTCAATATTCTTGTAAAAGTGATCCAAATAGGTAATTAGGCCTCCAATGGTCCTAATCTTTCCAAAAGTTATTAAAAGGAAGTTATGGGCATTGGGGAGATGGTTCTTTTTTTTAGAATATATTTAAAGGCCTCTTCAAGGCTCGGGAGAGGTTAGAAGAAGCATTGTATTAAATTTGCAAGAAGCAATACCACGTTTTCCTATGCAAAACATTGTTTTTCACTATTTTCCTGAACTTTGCAAGCTGTGTATGGAATAGTACAAAACTTTAATGATATAAAATTTTTAGTTTCATGTAGATATAAGTCTTACCTTTCAATTGAGTCCATTCTAAAGATTTAGTATTCATTTTGGAGGGAGCATTCAAAGATTTTCTGAAAAAGCTCGTGTAAGGCAGAAAAAGCATTGTTTGGGAGTTAATTTAATGGCATAAGCCTTCCACCTATTTTTAATATTGTTTCTCAGTGGTAAGGCAATCTAATATGGTAGGGTAACTTTTTTTTATTTTAGATGCATAAAAGAAACAATTTAGGAGGTTGGGAATGCTTCCCTTGGGCAAACTGAGTGTATTTTCATATGGAGCAGGGGTGTCCATGAGGATTTGTAAAGAAACAGTAAAGGAAATGATACTGTGATGTATTTGTGAGTTTATGCAAGGTTTACTCGTGATGTTTGATGCATTTTCTATGCTTCTAGAAGCCAAGAGATAGGTGATTCATTAAAACCCTAGCTTAATGCATGGTAAAGGAGGGCTTCATAGAATAGTGATAAAGAGGCCTTGAAGCTATAAATAAATTGTGGAATCTAATGTTTTGGTATATAATAGATGGTTGTCGATGAGTTCACGGTGATTGGAAAAGTCTAAAGGTTAGTTTTTTTGTAAATTAGGCCTAATTTTGTAGCCTTTTGAGTAGGGTCACTTAATGAAACTCTACAATGTTGCAAAAGAACCTTGCATGAATGACTGGGGAATTGTATTTGATGTTGAGTGGATGCTATGTAGATGTTGAGTTGGTCTTTTTACAGCCTTCTTGAAAAGATATGCTCTTTTGTTGATTTTTGTGAGTTGAAGCTATAGTGTTGATATTTGAGAGAAGTTGTGTCAAACTGTTGCTTGGGTTTCCACCACCTCTGCATCAAGGACCTTTATTTTTCCCAATTAAATGTTATGTAATTTGAATTATGGGTGTTG
Organism: Sequoia sempervirens; assembly: GCA_007258455.2. Classification (NCBI taxonomy): domain Eukaryota; kingdom Viridiplantae; phylum Streptophyta; class Pinopsida; order Cupressales; family Cupressaceae; genus Sequoia; species Sequoia sempervirens. Next base: position 310,761,687 of record VDFB02000015.1, read on the forward strand.
GGATAGATCTTCGAGAGATGTCACAAATAATTCTTAAATTTGAATTAAAGGGGCTAATTAACTCCAATTAACCACAATTAATTAAGAGGGCCCTAGATAAGTGTGAAAATGTGTTACAACACTTTGCAAAACGACAAATAGAATACACATTAGGTGCATTTTATTTGAGAAAGGGGCCCCTTAGGCTCCATTAATTAAGGTAACATTAGAAAAGTGTGAAAATGTGTTAGAACACTTTAGCAAGGTATAATTTAAGTATATTTAGTTTGAAAAATAGGCCTAGATTAATTTGAATGTGTACAACACCTTTCAACACTAACCCAAAGTACAATTAAGTTAATTATATTTCAATTATTCCCAAATTAAGTGGAAAAGGACTACTTTTCTGACACTACACATGGTAGCAAGATTTCAAGCTGCATGTAAGGAATCTCATCTCAATGTAGTAAAGATAATTTTTAGATATATCAAAAGCATGTTTGTGATGCAATATGGGCATATTGTAGTAGTGGGTTGTTTTAGGTATCTAAATAATTAGCTAACCTAGCCATATTCAACTTGGGTTTTCAGAGAGCTTTTCAAATGTGTGGTTTGTAGGTCTGGAGAGTGGTTGAAGGACCCAAAAAACAAATATTTTTTCCCTCAGATAGAATTAGGGTTTGGAAGATAATCACTAGGGTTACAGTCATTTTTGTTAATAGAAATTTTATATTGTTAGTGAGAGCCTATCAACTGTTACAGGTTGCTTAAGTGAAAACTTTAGCCTTTGGAGTTGTCTAGAGAACTAGACCCCTTCCCTAATGTTTACCGGTCCAATAGATATTTTTCAACCATAACACTTCCTAATTATAGTTCTAAACACTTTCCTTTGGTGTGATCAATAATGGTGATTAATTCTTGAATATCTTATGACTTCCCTACCTACCCGCGATGTCCCTGTCTAAGTCCCATAGGTTAGAGGACAATGGTGGAGATTGATTGATGGTCGATGATTGGATGGTGGATGAAGTGTCTCACATGAGTTCAAAATCTACAAGTTTACAATGAAATATTATTGATACATGGTGATATATCACTCGGTTGCTTCACATCATTAATGTGAAGTGAAACAAAGGCACATAATTTGTGATAAACAATGAATGTCGAGAGATAGTGGATGGTGGAAAATGCTAAGCATAGATGGCAGCCTCCCACTACCCTGTCAAGGAGTTGGTCTTGCCCTATAGTATAGTAGGCCACTTGGCCCCACTATGGATCCAATCAAGCCCTATGACATAGTGGGCTTGTGACATGTGTCTCCATGGGACCCAATATTATGTGTTTGCTATAAAGGAGATTGATAGTGATGTTTTTAAAGAAACATTCATCCAATGATTAGGTCATAAAGATGGCTGATGAACATGGAATGGAAAATCATGGCACGAAGACCTCAAATTGATGGCCTACATTTAAATTTGAAAATATCAATTGGCTAAACCCATGTGAACAATGGTTTTGACTATGTGCTTGAATTTAATTGGTTAATCTACACCTACGACCAATGTCATGAAGATTTGATGTGTAGAATAGAAGTACAAAAATAAGAAAGGATCGAGATCATGATCAAATCAAATGATCATAAGAATATATTAAATGCATATCCAATCTTAGGATTTTACATAGAGCCACATTTAGAAAATTCACTATATCAAAATTTAATCAATGTGAGGCTTGATTAAAGAGTTGTGTAATGAAGAAGATTTTAGGAAAACACTAATAGTGAGTTTGTACATAGATGAGAATCTCAAGGAAATCACTATAGGTCAGTGAAGGAGATACAAAATAGTATATCAAATTTTGATAAAATATGGAATGATGTGGAACAATGATGTAAGAAGAGAGTTGTAGAAGAGATAGTGCATATGTTGTAGAGAGTATGCATAAATTCTTAAGGAAGACAAAAAATGCACCAATAGAGAAGAGGAAGAGCATAACAAAACTAGAGGGCCACCAAGATTATTAAGATAGTGTCTTAATACCAAAATATTGTACTAATAGGATACACATTCAATGTGCAAGTTTCAGCTCCAATGACATATAGCAGTTACTCAACTAAACTACACTAATCCACAACCGATAAAGAATTTAGGCTCGAATCTTTACTTCACTATTCTCACTGACATTCACTTCACCTCTCTCACTCTTTATTATTCTTCAAAGCATCTTATATATACAACTATATCTTTATTTATCAATTAGGTTGGCACCATATATGTTTTAGACATTTTATCCATGTAGTGCATTATACTAAGTCGGCTAGCATCGATAAAACATAACTAGTCTCCTAATGTATTGCATACGTTGAGTCGGCCAAGACTAGAACACAATTCTCTAAACCAACAAATAAACCTCAAATCAAACACCTTCTAGATCTAAGAACACATTAATTTCCCATCATACCACCAACATAGAGACTACAAAGAAAACTGCAAAATAAGAATATTAGCCTTGATAAAATGTGGAGTCTCTCATACAGTATGCCAAGCAAGGAACAACAGTAGAATATAGAGTTGAACTATGTCAAAGATAAATTTCTTCTCACAATCAAATATGTCTCAATATACAACTTATAGTTGCTTGAATGATCCATGATAACATTTTTAAGAGATTAGATTCATATCATATCTTGCAGTGAAATCTAGACTCAAATACCAACACACTGATCCATCACAAAAGGGCACTACAAGCAGAGAACAACTTCTAGTAAACCAAGAAAACTTCGTATATAGTTATCACCATGTTGACATCAATGACAACATAGGAACAACCAATCACAAACCATCCACACTTCATGCTCATGTTAGAAGGCTTCCATAATCCCAATAAGTAGATCCTAGCAACATTTATCACTGTGGCTTTTCCCATCTTGGGTTTTCCACATATATCTTGTGTTGTGTGATGATTGTGTGTTTGCATGTTTATGTTGCTACATATAAAGTTTCAATCTACACATTAAGGGTTGAAATTTTAATATCTATTAATTCACCCCCCTCTTAATAGACCATTGCATTCCAACAATTGGTATCAGAGCCCTAGGTTCCCTAGGAGAAACTTAATCATCTCAAGTAGATTCTAGTAAAGTCAACACAATGAATAGTTAACAAGGTTCCTCTACAAACAAGGCACCTCATTTTGATGGATCAAACTATGATTTTTGGAGCATATTGATGGAGGCATATTTGGGATCTCTAGGATTTGATGTTTGGATGTCAATGAAGAATAATTACATTCCTCTTGTTACACCTCCCACTGATGCTATAGGAAAGAAGGCTTATGAGAAAGATGAAAGTGCAAGGCATTACATAATCTTTAGTTTGTCTAGACTAGTACTTGGTAAGGTTATTCATTACAAAACTGCACATGATGTTTCACATAAGCTAAAGAACATCTATGAAGGAGACAATAAGGTAAATTCAGAAAAGTTTCAAGTTCACAAAGCTAGGTTTGAAGGTCTAAAGATGACCGAAGAGGAGAAGATTCCAGATTATCTTCTAAGAGCTAAAGATGAGGTAAACTCTATTAGAGGATACAAAGAAGTAAAAGAAAATGTCATTGTAAAAATATTTTTAAGTTCAACAAAAAGAATATATGATCCTAAGATCTTTGCAATAGAGGAAGGAAGATAAGTTGACAAACTCACTCTTGATGAGTTGCATGGTATCTTCAATGCTTATGAGATAAGAATGGGAGATGCAAAGCCATCCAAGAGAGAAGTAGAAATTCAAGACTATGAACAAAGAAAAGGATGAAACACCTAAGAAAGACAAGTTTGTAGCCATGACATCAAAACATGATGAGATTGATGTGGAAGAAGCAAACTTTATAAGGAGGCTAAAGAGAGGATCTGGAAAGTACAAAGGTACAAGTTTCCCTTTAAGTGCTTTAACTATGGTATAATAGGTCATTTTTCTTGTAAGTACCCTTATGATACAGAGAATAACCATGAGCAAGGAGATAACAGAAAGAAGAAAACCTATTATCCTAAAAAGAAGACTTGGAAAAAAAAAAAAGATCTTGTATATTCTGGAAGAAAGTGACTCATCTGATGCTAGTGATAGTTTAATTGGTGAACAAGTCTGTGCTATTGCAATGGAGGAAGAAGAGGAAGAATTTATCTTCATGAAAAAATATTCTAATGAACTGAAGGATGGACAAGTTGAGGACCTTTGTGAAGAAGGTGAAGTGGAAGCAGTTGTTGATCTTGAGGGTGAACTGATTAGTGCTTTAAAAGATCTCAATGATATAAGGGATATGTATGTTGATCTCAAAAGAAAAATAAGCATCTAAAAAAGCAATCTCAAAAGGAGACTGATAAGCTAATGAAAGATATTGAGGAATATAATTAGATGGTATTGAATCTAAAGCTTCAAGTGGAGGAAGCCAAAAGAATGGAAGAAGTGATAAAATCCAAATTAGAATCTAAAATGGATAGATGTATGAAGATTGAGGTAGAAGTAGTTGCTTTAAGAAAATATTTGGAGAAATTCAAGGAGCGCGTTGAAAAAGGGGTTAAAGCTAAAGGGAGGATCTGAGATCCTTGATGTATTATTAAGCTCACAAAGACCATCAAGCAAGGAGAAATTGGGATTAGGGATGGTGAAAGGAAAGAGTTCATTTATCAATGAGTCTACAAAACTTTAAGAAAGGATGGCCCAGTTGGTGAGAAACCATGCAATTAAGATTTTTTTGGAGAAGAGAATAAGTCTACTGAGGTGAATAAATATGATGGAGAGAAGGAGTCAATTGTAGACAAAAGGAATATTCAGTCATTTCTTGATCAACAAAAGAAGAGGTAGAACACAAGAATACTGGATGTTGATGGATTAACAAGAGTGCATCATCCAAGGAGAACAAGACAAAGAAGAGCCCTTCATCCAACTCAAGGAAATTCTATGACCAGGAACTCGTCATTTTTCTATGGGTATTGTTATATGTGTAATCAATTCATTCATAGAGCTAAGGAATGTAGAGTTCCTAAAAGGAGTACAAACCTTGTAAGTAAGAATTATTTTTCTCCTTTAATGGATTTGAGTATAATCTATTACAACTGCAACAATTTTGGTCATTTAGCTAGGAATTGTAGAACAAAATTTTAAGAAAAAATATTCATATTGAGAAGAAGAATAATACACCTCCTAAAATGAAAAAGGAATTAAAGGTTCTTGAAAAAGAAGAAAGGAAAGTTGAAAAGAAACCTAATAAGGTGTGGAAGGAGAAAGAGTTGAATCCCACACAATCAATGATTTCATAAATGATACTACATGCCAAAAAGCAAAATTTGTGGGTAATAGATAATGGTTGCTCTGAGCATATGATTGGAGACAAAAGAGAATTTATTTAACTCAAGAAGTCTAAAGAGGGATTATTCAGTTGGGGTGATAATACTGCTATGAAAATTTGTGGTAAAGGAATCTTGAGCATAGATGGAAATAACAAGACTAAAGATGTTCTCTATGTTGAAGGTCTAAAACCTAACCTTCTTAGTGTCAGCCAAATGTGTGACCATGGCTAGAATATTTTCTTTAATTCAAAAGGTTGCAAGATAAGAGAGAATGCTAACACAATTGCATAAGGAGTAAGGACTAATAGCAATCTTTAAAATCTATGTGAATTAAAAGGCCAAAACTTTCTAATAGGCCAGGTAGATGAGAGTTGGTTGTGGAATAGGAGAGTGGGGCATGTCAATTTTGATAATTTGGTAAAATTAAGGTCAAAAGGACTGGTCAAACACATGCCTAAGATAACTAAACCTGCAAACACCATTTACAAAGAATGTTAGAAGGTAAAACAAACAAGGGTTAAGTTTCCAATAAAGGATTACCCAACTACAAAACACTTGCAAATAGTTCACATTGATCTATGTGGTCCCACAAGAACAAGGGGAATGAAAGGTGAGAGATAATTCATGTTATTAATTGATGAATACACTAGAATGGCATGGGTAATGTTTCTAAAGGAGAATACTGGGGCATTTCAAAAGTTCAAAGTATTCAAAAAAATAGTTGAGAAGGAGACCAAAAGAAATATCAAGTTCTTAAGATTAGATAGAGGAGGTGAATTCACATCAAGTGAATTCATTAGATAAGGTGAAAAACATGGAATGAAGCATCAATATTATGCACCAAGAACTCCACAACAAAATGGATTAGTAGAAAGAAGGAAAAAACTTGTTAAAGATGTGGCTAGATCTATCTGAGTAAAAATTGGTAGATACATTTTGGAGAGAAGCAGGTCATACTACAATTTACATTCAAAATAGAGCTCTAATGAGAGCACACAATGGTAAGAGTCTATATGAACTGTGGTACAGAAAGCCTGCATCTATCAAGTATTTCAAGTTGTTTAGTAGTAAATGCTATATCAAGAGAGAATATATGAGAACTTGGGGAGCTTTGATTCAAGATGTGATTAAGGAATATTTTTAGGATATTCCACCCAAAGAAAAGCTTACAAGTGTGACAACTGTAGACACTTAAAAATGACCTAGACCTACAAGCTCTATTTTTACCACTTTCGTCCTAGCATAATTATGACATTTAATTATGCCTTTGGTCCACATTCAACTATTGATTAAATAATTCATAATTATTTAATTAATTCATGTCCTTTTATTCTTCATGATTATTAAATAAATAAATTTTATTTATTTATTAAATACGTCATTAATTATCTAAGTCTTCCCCTAATTAAATAAATTTCTAAGTTTATTTAATTACCCTTCTTCAATCATTTCTTCCTGATTATTAAATAAATGAGTTTTATTTATTTATTTAATATGTCACTAATTGTCATAATTGAATGAATTGATTAATTTATTTAATTAATTAATCTTAACTGCTAAATTAAATAATTATCTTTAATTATTTAATTGTCAAAATTAATATTCCTCTCATTTTAAATAAATTAAATTATTCAAAATGTCATCACATTCTTATCTGCCACTTCATTTTGGTAAATAATCTAAAAATCGATTATTTATTATTTCACAAAATCCATATTTTGAATTAATTTAATTCAAATTGGTAACTAATCTTCTAAAAATAAGTAATTGGGTAGATTCTTGATTTTACAAATCTGATCTTCAGCTTCTTGATTTTCGAAAATCTTTATTTTTGAATTAATTATCTCATTTATTCTCCACCGCCAATTCGATCTTCTTGGCTAAAATCTTGACCACTCGCTTAAGGATTTTTCCCTAACCCTGATTAGGGATTGTCCAATTTAATTTGGGCCTCTGATTTTAGGTCTCTGTCAAAATTCGATCTCGTCCATCCATTCAAAATGACATTTTAAATAAAATGTTATTTTGTTCTCATTTTTAGATTATTACGCACTGACATACTTAGATATTTCATAAGAATTGCAGCATTTATTCCACCTAGTCTCGGCATATTTTAGGCATAGGCATTTCAATTATATTGTCATAGGCATAGGCATTTTAGAAGAAAATCCTTCAAAGCTTGTGTAGGACTTCGTCAAGGATTGCTCACATGTTCAATCTAAGGGTGACACAAATCAGCAAGTTAGGTGTAATGGAGATCGGCCATGGAGAATGAAAACATTGGGTGAGACTGTTCCATTTTATGTGTTTTCACTTATTGTTCCTTTGTAATTCAATATTTCTTTGGGTTTATGCTTTCAATTCATTTCATAAACTAAACTTTAAAATAACCCTTAGATACAACAACAAGAGGCTATACAAGATTGTGGAACACATCAATGTCAAGGCTGATGAGAATATGAATCAAAAGATAAACAAGAAGTTATTTTAAATGAGGAAAATGAGGAAGAATAATGTGAAGAAGAGGTTGAATAAGCACTTTCAAAGTATGTGCAGAAGGATCATCGTGTTGAATAGATAATTGGTGACAAAAATGAAGGAGTTCATACCAGGAGAAGATTAGAAAAGAACAAGGAACAAGTAAAATTTCCTCTCTTGTCCTAGATTGAGCCAAAAAGATTCATTTAGGCCAACAAGGATGAGAGTTGGATAAAGGCCATGAAGGAAGAGCTAAATCAGATTGAGAAGAACAAGGCATGGGAATTGGTTCCTAGACCCCCAAGCAAAAATGTAAATGGAACTAAATGGGTGTTTAGAAACAAGCTCAATGAAGATGGAGTTGTAGTAAGGAATAAGGAAAGGTTGGTGTGCAAGAGATATGCACAAGTTGAAGGCATTGACTTTGAAGAAATGTTTGCACCAGTGTCAAGGTTAGAGGAAATGGGGATGTTTCTTGCATTTTTAGTGTACAAAGGATTTAAAGTATATCAAATGGATGTTAAATCTGCATTTATAAATGGAAACCTAGAAGAGGAATTATACATAGAACAACCAAAATGGTTTTAGCTATCAGAAGATGATGATTATGTATGCAAGTTGAGGAAAGCATTGTATGGTCTAAAGCAAGTGTCTAGAGCATGGTATTCTAGACTAGACTAGTATCTTCAACAAAAAGGATTCAAAAAGAGATGTGTAGATTGTAATTTGTATTTTAAATTAGAAAGTGAGCACATGATTATTATTTTTGTATATGTAGATGACATCATATTATGTGGTAGCAATGATAAAATGTGTAAAGTATTTTCTACACATGTGCAACACGAATTTGAGATGTCAATGTTAGGGGATATGTCATTTATCCTTGGTTTACAAATTGCAAAAACTGATAAAGGGATATCCAGCCTGACACCGAGGGACTTCCAGCTGGTATATAAAAGTGGATTCTTGGGGAAAGCTCAATAATCATGCATGTGGTTCTGACACGATGGATCTGAAAGGGGACTCTCACTGCATGGATCATGCCCTACGAATAGAATGCCCATATTAAAAACCTTTTGTCTTAGTGTCCAACCATTCTTTGGTCGTTGCTTGATATAGTGCAAGGTACAGTATCATGCCCGAAGAAACTCACTACTAATCCCCTCAAGTAGAGATAGCAATTATTGGGACTTCCTTACCCAAAGAATCTAAATTTAGTGTGCTTGAATGACGTTAATGAGTTGTGGAGGGGAGCCAATGCTGCCAAAATTCTAAGCTATCCACTCTCGAGAAGGAAAGGTGTTAATCACCAATCCGGGGTATAAAGGTGGGCTGTATCAAGTATAAAAACCCTTCGCCTATTGGCCTTTTAGGATTGTACTAGTCTTATTCACACTTTCTTACATTCAAAACATTGTGCTTGTCAAGTGCTTTATGGATTCACCACATTTACATTTCTGAACAAATCATTCAACATTAGATAGATTAAAGTTTCCATCAAAATGACAAGAAACTCAATTTTCACAAACTATGTCACATTTGTTGAACCGCATTCAAGTTTCTGAGATGTAATCCCTCTGATAAACTGCATTTGACATTTTAAACACCGCATTTGTTTTCATCACAATGCATCTAAAACTTACAGAGCCACATTTTCCAAATTGAGTCACATTTGTTAGTCCCCAAGCTGCATTTGCTCAAACTGAAATGCATTCGCAAAACTATGACGCATTTGCAGCCTCAAACGACGCATTCACCTGTCACAAGTAAAACTTCATACAAAGTCAAATATGAAGTCTACACCTTGTTAATCATTTGTCAAACATTATTTCCAAAAGGATTCTGTCAAAAACCAATTTTGAAATTGCTCAAACTTTCAACCATTAGTTTGCATTCTTCATCGTAGGTTTCATCCTCCATTCCTTTTAGTTGCATGCATTAGGAATTAGTTTATCCCTAGGTTTCAAATCTCATATACTTTGGATTAGAAAAATCTCAACACAATTTGCAATGTCATTGCTTTCGAAACTAGGTTCTCTTGGACTAAATTATTAATCCCTTTTTCAGTCACTGTCCCTTTTGTGAGATTTTCCAACTCAACAGTCTAGTTAGGAAAACTCACTAGTCATCTTGACCTAGATGTCTTGTCCTTTTCAATAAAGTCTTTTAGTAACCGAAATCAGAAACAAAGATTGAGCCTAGAAGTTCTTAGGTACCCTTGTCTTAAATTGCATTATAATTTTAGACATTGCATATTTTATTCCCAAAAATCCAAAAATATTATTCATCCTAATCGTCATTTTGAACTTAGACCTTGCATAGTGTCATCCTTGCATTTAGTTGTCATTTTCAATTGAGCAATCTCATTTTATGGAGGAAATTAAACTTCAAAAACAACAACAAAAAATGGAAAACTTTCGACAAGACCCCACTTCCACTGTCAACAATCCCACATATGACCGAAACTGGACTTTTGATTATCCATTTGGCAATACAAACAATCAATCTCTCACGACAATACCATCCTCATCAAACAATCCATTTGAACCATTCTTCCGTAAGGATGAATACGGTCAAATACTTGAGGAAAACCTAGAGGTAGCAGCACAAGATCCAAAGGCCTCTCAATTCGTCGAACAAATGGTCCTATACAACAAAGACAGATACTTAGCCATACTCTTAAGTCAAAGAGCTAAGTTACCACATGGATTCGACATTAACATGTTGAGATCAACATCTCCAAACCCTAATGTCAACAACATGCATAACATGTCAAATAGTGGTCAACCTCTCAACACTACGAGCAATACTTTCTTTGACACTACAACAACAGTGCATGCTACCTCCAACATGCCAAACACCTCCAACTCAATAAAAGCTACATCTATTATAGGCTCACAATCGGCCACAATGCCCATGACATCCACGATACTATCACAATCGGCTGGAACCACCTTTGGCTCTGCAGCAATGTGAGAAAGTCACTCCAATCCTCTTTTTACCAATACGATAAATGCAATGGGGGCATCATCAAGTCACAACAACCCCCCCTCGACAGCTACATCTATTACCATGAGCATACCTTCAACATATCCGCTCACTAGTATTTCACAAAATCCTTTGGGAGGAGGCAAAAGACATATCTTTATCCAAAGACAACAAAAAATGTTAACACGCCAACATAGTCAAATGTCATTGCCTCCCAAGGACCAAATACAAACATTCCTCTTGCACAAACCCAACAATTTGCACAAGGTGGCCAAATAACCCAACCTATGGCATCATTAGTACATCACAATGTTCATAGTCACCATATTCCCCAAATAACGACATAAATGGCTGGGGGACACATCCCAACTTACTCATCCCATATTCATACTCACTAAAATACCCCCAACCCTAATTTTCAATACCAACAACATGCGAATCCAAACAGATCATACATATCACAACAATCCATACCACCACAATACACCAATATTCACGCACAACAAATGGGGACCTACGGTACAACGTATGTGACCACAAACGACCCTATAATAGAGGCCTTACAAGTAAAAATGATGGGTCTAGAGAAAACTATCAAAAAAATACACATATCAGTCAAGAAATTGGAAATATCATATGATCTAAACATATACCCATTCGACATGAGCTTATACATGCCACCATTTCCTCTGGGATATGTGTCACCCAATTTTACAAAATATAGAGGCAAGACAAACCCCATTGAACATGTTTGCGAATTTGCAACTAATTGTATGGACGTCTCCTATGACCAAATATACTTGATGAGACTTTTTTCTAAAAGTCTGGCGGGTCTTGCCTTTGAATGGTTTTCTACTCAAAAGGATATCCAAACATGGGATGAACTTAAGAAAAAATTCATAAAAAATCAAGCATACAACATTGACATGGACACCTCTATCACTATCTTGTGCAATCTCACACAAGAGGATACTGGTGAGACATTCATCCCATTCTTTTAAAAATGGATAATTCTAGCTAGTCGGTGTCACATTGACATACCTGAAAGGGAAAAGGTCGACATGTTCGTTCAAACACTTCTAGGTCCCCTAAAATATGCATTGCAAGTGCATTGTTGCACAACCTTCACCAACCTAGTTGAAAAAGGGGTCCAGATTGAGAAAGCCCTTATCGCAAAGGGAGAACTAAGGTACGGTCCCAAAAATACAAATGCAAATCCTCCCACTGACAAGAATAAATATTGGGTAAAAAATAAACACGTTACAAATGATGGTTTTTTTGACGCCAAGACTGCAAACATTGTGCATCCTATACTGGCCCTAAAAGGGGTTCAACAACAAAATAGACCAACAACAACATTGACACCCCCTACCAATGTCCCTCCAAACAACCAAAGTAGCCAAAATTATCAAGGACAATACCGTCAGATGAGACAATTTCCTAGCGGTCGTACATACACTTCTTTGGGTGAACCCATTGAAGAAGTCCTCAAGAAATGCCTCCAGAATGGGGTCATCACACTTCAAGAACCAAAACCATATGACCCAGGACAATTCAAACTAGCATGGTGGAACGATAATGCATTTTGCGAGTACCATCAGGCAAAAGGACATAAAACCTCTAACTATCGACAACTGAAAAACCTAGTAAAAGATCTTATCGAAAGTCATATCATTGAAGTAGCTGGATCACAATTCGCCTCTAATTGAGATCATACTATCCATAAGAATACATTGTAGGACCATGGTTCTCATAATGCTTCCACCTTAGGTCCACAAATGAATAATAATCAAGCTAACTTTTCCCGAGCCAAGTACGACTATTCTGGTGGACCTATTATAAATAATGTCTAAACTAATGATGAATACATCAATAGCATTATGGTCAAGAGAGCACCCCAATGCAATGCTACTACTCGAAGTGGCAAGGTCACCATAGCTGGTCCACCTCCCACTAGACAACCCAAAATCACCATACCTGGCCCATCTGCTAGACAATCAAAACCCACCCTAACCACAAAGTAGTGGCAACCCAAAATTCAATTCAACCTTATAGACCAACTGGGAAAGACTCTCGTGAAAATCTCTATACTTGAGTTGCTTCGTATCTCTCCCGTACACAAGGATATACTAGATAAAACCCTACAAGAGTCGTCAGTCCCCAAGGACATTGATGTTAATCAATTTGAGACAATGGTGGGATACCTCACTATTCCTCACCATGTCACCTTATCAGATCAAGACTACTCATCACCTAAGACCGACCACAATGATGCATTGCACATATAAACTTTTGTCCACAAGCACAAAGTTACACGGGTTTTAGTAGATGGCGGAGCAGGATTGAACATATGCACCCTCAAACTAGTTAAGGCTCTAGGATTCTCTGATGCATGCTTGGACCCAACAAAGAGTATAGTGATCAAATCATATGATGATGAAGAATGCTTTTCACATGGCATTATCTCTCTCCCTAGCAGAGTGGGGCTAGTTATCATGGACACAACCTGCCAGGTCCTCTATTTGGAATTACCATATAACATCTTTCTCGGCCATCCATGGATTCATGCCTTAAAAAATGTTTCATCCACATATCACTAATGCCTAAAGTTTCCATTTCATGGCACAAAAATAACTATATATGGAGACCCTGACCCTTTCCAATATTGTACTGATCTAAGGGGTATTTATGAAAACCAAGTTCTTATTAACCGAGAAGCACCTGGCTCCTCGTCATCCAAATACATTGACCCATCCACCCTCACATCATCTTCCACATCCGTTCCATCCACGTCGTTCGCCACACCACCACCTTCCGCAAACCCTAAGGCTGAATCCACTGTCAAGATCCAGGACCTCGGTTGTGGGGAATTCAAACTACACACAGCATATAGCATCACAATGATACCCAAGTCTCTGAAGGTCTATGGTCGGCCATGTTTTAGAATAGAACCCAAAGAAATTTTCAAAGTTCCACCAAAAATATACCTTGCTAATATAACAGGATGGATCTATAAGGATACTATCGTACTACCCCCATTACCAATTCAAAAATAATGGCAAGGGTCATGACATAATGAAGGCTAAGGGCTATGATGGAACTAGTGGCTTAGGTAGAAATAAAGTTGGACGAAGAGAGCCCATAGAACCTTTCCAAATTCCAAAGTATCTTGAATTAGGGTTTGGATTGCCCGACAATGATGATCAACGTACCATTGGACTTTCAAGTGAGTGAGTACATGCTTTGGAAAGTGTCAAGACTAATAAGGAAACCCTCACCAAAACTGACTCCCAAGAGTGGGAATTTGGCTCAGAACAATCCTTAAGTGACTGTTGCCTCAATTATTTGTTTGTCGAAACAGGGGAACTAACCTCTAAACAAAGATTTTGGAAAACATTTAAAATTGATCAGGCACCAAATAGTCAAAGTCCCATTAACACTCCCGATGAACTACAAGACCCACCATCTGAATCCCTTCAGTCCAATCCATCTGAAGTACTAGATGACACCGACAACCAAGACTCTAAGTCCTTCACCCCTTATTTTGACAATGAATATGAGACTAGTGAAGGGGAATATTGGATAAAGTCCAATGTGGAGTTGGATGATGATAATCTCATCTATAATATCACTGAATCTATCTACATGTTTTCTTCATCCTCCCCTCAATTCACCAATACTGACGATGGAATTTCCTTAATTTATCCTCAGCTAGTCGATTGGGACCAACAAGGCCTGCCAGTCTTGGACACATTTCAGAATGATAAGGCAATTGTAGACTTTATGGGATTACGTGAGGGCATACCCAGTGGTGATCACAAGTTAGGATTCGCCATTGACTTAGATTGCACCGCGTACTTCGGTGAGACTGCTCCATCCTCCAGTCACAAAATTAAAAATAAAAATAAAATAAAAAATGAAATTTCCTTAGGTGAAAACTGAAAGGCACCTTCTAACGACAATAAAGTAAAAAAAAGGGCGTATCTGCGGGTGAAAACCTCTCTAAGGCACCCAAAGAAGGAGGACTGGACTTTCTTCCTATACAAAAAAATAAATCAACTATGCTTATAGAAGACACCATAGAGGATATCATATCAACTACAGAAGATCCCAAAATGGTCCTCTTTGTTGCATCATTGACTAAAGAGAGGCTAGAATTTCATAACTTCTTTGTAGAACGTAAAATCAACTTCACATGGTCCTATGCTGACACGCCGTGATTAGACCTAGAACTGGTTCTTCACCATCTGCCACTATTACCTAATTCCAAACCAGTCAAACAAAAGTTACACAAAATGCACCCTCAATTCGCTCTATTGGTCAAAGGATGAGTTGAAGAAACTTCTAGACGTTGGATTCATATGATCTATTGACTATGTTGAATGGATATCTAACCTAGTGCCAATAACAAAGCCAAATGGGCTGATCCGCGTCTATACAAATTTTAGAGACCTAAATAAATTATGCCCAAAAGATGACTTTCCTTTACCGAATATTGATATCATAGTTGACCTCACAGAAAGATATGAGATGTTGTCCCTCATGGATGGTTTCTCCAACTATAATTGTTGGAATTGTGTGCCTCAATCCTATAGGCTGAAACCTTTGAAAGGGTAAAGTTGGTGTGACATCTTTTGTGTCTAGCCAACTAGCATTTGAAACCTTGTTGAAATTATTCAGGTCACTGTGACCTTGCATCTGTCTCACCAAAGGATCCTATCACTATGACATTTCGGTATAATCTCTCACTGCCCATGGAGATCTTTGGCCGATAGGCCATTCATATCATATATCGGGCATCAGGGAGACTCATAGCGACCGGGGGCTTTGGGGTGAATTGAACACTTAGGAAGAAGTCCCAGCGACTGAAGAATGTCTTACCAATAGCATATAGCCATTGGGGTAACTCAAAGGTCTCGAGGAGAATTATCAGCCATGAAGGAATGTCTCGCCGATGGGTATACATTTGGAGTCTTCGCGGTAATCAGCATGAACTCTTGGCAACATTGAGATGTCTCACCGATTGAAGTCATCGATATAATCGAAAGGATTCGGTAAGAACTCTTGGCGATGGGCGTTTGTCTCACTGATGCTGTGGGATGTGTTCGGTATGACTTCTGGAAAAAGGCAACTTTGGTATAACATGAAGGCATCAGTATGATCTCTTGGTGAAAGATGATAGTCTTGCCAATGGGAATACTCTTTTCTATGTGACTTGTGACCTTCACTATGACCTCTTGGTGAAAGTGGTAGGTCTTACTGATCGTTTGGATGCTTTGGAATAACATGAGAGCTCGATGTGATGTCTTGGTGAAAGACGATAGTCTCACCGATGATGAGCGGTCTTTTATATAACTCTTGGCAAATGGTGGTTTCAAAATAACATGAAGTATTCGCTGTGGTGTCTTGGCAATAGCATTATGTCTTGCCAACTGTTAGATTCTTCGATGTAACTTAAGAAGTCTTGTTGTAACCTCTTGGTGAAGTGGTAAGTCTTGCCGATAGCAATGTTGAGATCGGTGTGACTTGTGAATAGCGATATGAGTCTTGCCGATGAAGAAACTCTTAGCAATATCGGATGTTAAGTTGTGTGGCATCAGGGAGACATGCTCAGTGTCTCACCGACATGCCAACACAGATTGAAGTCTTTTGACTGAGTGAAGACCTTTCTAAGTGGCGTCTTGTGGCCAATCAGAAGAGATGAATGAAAACTGTTGGAAGATAGTTCATTGTGGCAATTCTGAGAGGAAGCTTGATAGATAGAAACAAAATGAATATAGCCTGGAATAGAAGATGATGCTTAGTTGGATTGTTCAATATAGGTGAGCGTTAGAGTGAGGGTTGAGTGGCTAGCTGGAAGGTCGAGGCCATGAGGCCGAAATAGAGGAAGTGAAAGGCAGGGTTATGCTATCAAATTTTCTCCTGATCAAGGATTAAATGCCATGGTTGATCTCTCATGTTTATCTATATTGTATATTGTGTGAGGGTATTGTAACAGTACGAAGATTGTTTGGTTTGAGAGATTGATCAAGAAATGTACAAAGGGAGAGTTGGTTACCAGATTGTATCTAGAATGAACAAGATGTAATCTCTGAAAGGCTATGAGCCTGAGTTGTATTGTAACGTTCAATTGCTGAATAATACAATGGCTCGATCTTTGGAGTGTGGGGTTTTTTACTCGAAAGGGTTTTCCCCACGTAATTCTATGTGTTTTGGTTTTTTGTCTTATCTTTCATCTGTGTTGGTTCTGAATCTAGAATATGTTATTGCATGATGTTGAATTTACATGTGCTTCTCTCAGAAGGATTAATGTGGGAAATAAACTGTGTCTATTTCTACTTTAGGACATATTTGTTTGTGTCTTTGAGGTAACCTAATCAAAATTAAAGTTACTAAAGGCACCATTGTTCTTGGAGATTACTCTGATATGCCATAAATTTTCCTAACAATAATTATATTTGCATTGCCCCTGAAGACTAGCACAAAATGACGTTTACTTTCCCATGGGGTACATATTGTTGGAATGTCATGCCATTCGGTCTCAAAAATGCAGGCACCACATATCAAAGGGCTATGACCACAATCTTCCATGACATAATGCATAAAATAATGGAAGATTATGTAGATTACCTATTGGCTAAATTAGTAACCAGGAAAGATCATCTCAGGGTTTTAGACACAATTTTCAAGAGATTGGAAGAGTACAAAGTTTGGTTAAATCCTAAGAAATGTGTCTTCGATGTCACATCAAGTAAACTCTTGGGATACATAGTTTCTCAAAGAGGAATTGAGGTTGATCCAGAAAAATTCAAAGCCATCATAGACATGGGTCTGCCTAGAGGAATCAGTGAACTCATAACTCTACAAGGTAGGGTACAATCTATTCGGTGCTTCATAGCCCAATTGGCTGACAAGTGTCACCCATTCCAATATCTGTTGTGCAAGGGTATCCCATTTGTGTGGACAGATAAATTTCAAGAATCCTTTCAGCAAATCAAAGATTACTTACTATCAATGTCAGTCCTCATGCCTCCCATTCATGGAAAGCCATTGATCCTATACATCTCGACAACTAATTCAGCATTGGGGGCATTACTAGCATAGAACGACCAAGAAGAAAAAGAAAGAGCTATATATTACATCAATTGAACATTGGTTGGGTATGAACTAAACTACACATTAATTGAACAGGCTTGTTTAGCAGTTTTCTTTGCAACACAAAAGCTAAGACATTATATGTTAAGCCATCAGACACAACTAGTAGCAAAGATCGACCCCCACAAATATTTGTTAAGTCAGGCAACATTAACAGGACGTCTGGAAAAATGGGTCATGATTCTGAGTGAATATGATATTCAATATGTAGAAAGAAAGAAAATAAAAGGACAAGTCATAGCGGACCAGCTACTAGACACACCTTTCCAAAGTGATCACCCGTTAGTGGAAGATTTTCTAGATCAGTCGATATTTCATAAGGAACCTAAGGCACCTTGGCGACTCTACTTTGATAGATCACACACAAATCATGGCTCGAGGGCAGGAATCATGTTCATCACCCCTCAAGGAGACTCCATTCCTAAGTCTTTCTGCATTGCCTTCCCATGCACAAACAATGTGGCAGAATACGAGGCACCAGTTATAGGACTAAGAATGGCAATAAAGTGGAAAATCAGAGTGCTACATGTCTATGGGGATTCTCAGCTCATCATCAACCAGGTTAATGATGACTATTACACCAAAGATGAGAAGTTGATGCCCTACAAATGGATGGTTGATAGTTTCTAGACGTACTTTCATATGGTAACTTTTGAACAAGTTTCAAGAGCATAGAACAAAGCGAAAAATGCCATGGCTACAATAGGCTCTCTCCTTGACATACCAAGCAATCTTCCTCAGCTGGAATTCCTAATAGAACAATTGTTGGTCCCTACCTATGACATTTCGGAGTCAGAGATGGTTTGTGAATTTTTTGGTCTTGACTCTCCCTGGAACTAGGATATTTATGACTACCTTAAGTCTCAAACCATTCCACCTAACCTTTCCAATAACCGGAGGAAGTCCTTTATCCAAAAATTCGCAAGGTATTCCATTGTCAGTGACACCTTTTACCACTATAACTTTGACAACACCCTCCTTAGATGTCTCGACACCAACAAAGCACGTAAAACCTTATGCGAAGTACATGATGGTATATGTGGGTCTCATTTGAGTGGTCCTACTCTAGCTAAGAAAGTAACGAGACTTAGGTACTATTGGCCGACCATTGAAAAGGATGCAATAGAGTATGTCAGGGCTTGTTGCAAATGCCAAATTCATAGTGATTTGATTCATTCTCCAACACAGGAACTTTGGCTGATCACTTCTCCTTGGCCTTTCGCTCAATGGGGACTCGACCTCATGGGTAAGATCCATCCTACCTCGTCCAATGGCCACAAATTCATCATCACTACCACTGAGTATTTTACAAAGTGGATTGAAGCCATCCCAATGATATACATAACCGACAAACAAATATCCAAGTTCATTCTTAACTACATCATTTGTCGGTATGGTCTTCCGCAATCCATCATCACTGATAAAAGACGTCCATTTAAAAACCAAGATGTTCATGAGTTATGTGAGCAATTTCACATCCAAAACCATTTTTCATCTACATATTACCCACAAGGAAACGGTCAAGCTAAGGCATCAAATAAAACCATTGTTAAAATCCTCAAAAAGACTGTCAATGACACTAGTCATGACTGGCATATACAACTCAACCCTGCTCTGTGGGCTTACTGCACTAGCATTCGTACACCTACAGGAGCCACTCCATTTGCATTGGTCTTTGGAGCTGAGGCCATCTTTCCCATTGAGGTTGAAATTCCTTCATTACGAGTCTCCCTGAAAGGTTTAACTAATGATGAGGAGTATAAACAATCGCGCCTGCACGAGCTGGAGATGCTAGAGGGAAGAAGGCAAAATTCCCTGAACCATCTACAAGTGTATCAGAACTATCTTTGTCACAGCTACAATAAGAAGGTTATGGTAAGGAAGTTTTACATTCGCGACCTAGTTCTGATGCATAACCCTAAGAACCAGGCTAAATGAGAAAAGCCAGGATAGTTTGAACCAAACTGGTTGGGTCCTTACATCATCGTATCTTCTTTTGGTTCTGGAGCCTATTAGTTGGAAACTCTAGGATGAGAACAATTGAAAAATCCTATCAATAGTTAACATCTCTGGAAATTCTACACATAACATCAGGAGATCGAGCTGAAAAATCGTAAAATACAAAAAAATTGAAAAATGGAAAAAATTGTTGCCTTGATGAAAACTTGGCAAACAGGCGTCCTGGAAACACCAAAAAAATAAGAAAAATGACAAAAATAGTAAAGAAAAATTATTCATCCAACAGTGAAAACCTAGTAAACAGGCGCTTTGGATAAGTACCATGGTGAAAACCTGGAAAACAGGCACCATGTGTAATCAATCATTGCTCTGCCATCTACTATCACTTTGTCTGATGTGACCTAGGATGAAATACATTTTTTGTCACCACCACATTATACCCTTCCTTTCATGGTTGATAAACGGTTGACATCAAGTCCTGACGACTGTCCATCCAATACACCAGTAGCATCCCTTTCATGTCCCTTAAAATTGGCTAAGTCTTGGACCTGACTGGGGAAAAAAATTTATCATGCAACTACAGTGGATGTCACACATGGTTTCAAAAATTGGCAAAAAGTCCTAAAAAAGACAAAAAAATGGCAAAAAGTCCTAAAAAAAGGCAAAAACATGGCAAAAAGTCCTAAAAAAGACCAAAAACATCACAAAAAGTCTTGAAAAAGAAAAAAACATGGCAAGAAGTCCTAAAAAAGACCAAAAACATTGCAAAATGTCCTAAAGAAAGACCTAAAAAATGAAAAAACATCCTAAATAAAGCAACAACAAGATGTCAAATTGCTCGAAGAACACAAAACAAAGTCACATTTCATCATGACCATCAAATCAGTCAAGTCTTTGTCATTTGTCTAAACTACGTTGTCTCTGTGCATTTGCTACGTAGGCAAGACTCATATTTGAGTCCCCAAGACATTACATCAGTCCTTTTAGGTTGGTCAAAATAAAATCATGATATAATCTTTGGTCATCAATACAAATTCATTGGTCGGGTCGAACTACGAGGTCTCTAAGTGTATGACGTAGGCAAGGCCATCTGTCGATGAGCCCCCGCGACCAAACTAGATCAATTCGTTAGGGTTCATGGCATCACACTAGCACACACTTCAAAAGGTCTTCAAGATAAAACAAATCATTCCCAAACAGATAAAACTCATAAAGAAAATTATGGCAATCATTTATTCAGAATGACAATATCATTAGCACATATCATCATGAAAATATTGACATATGGTCAACACAAGTCAAACTCGGTCAAAGTAAGTCAAAACATCATAACCTGTCAAACTATCAACTCTTGGTTAGTCTTCACATTTGTCCTTCTGAAAGATAACCTTTGTCATTCATGCCTTAGGATGAGTCCTTCCTAGGCATCGTCATTGTCATTCGACATTTTGAGGGATCCTCCTGACACCTAAGGATCACTCCTCTTGACATCAGTATTCTTCAGATGTGTCCTTTTGAAGAACAAACTCTGTCATTTATGCCTTAGGATGTGTCCTTCATAGGAATCATCATCATTTTGAGGGACCCCTTTCGACTTTTAGGGATAAAATCCTCTCAACGTCAACATTATTCAGGATGTGTCCTTCCTGAATATGGCAATTTTTGGCATTTTTCATCTGGGCATCATCAAAACTTTGACACTCTAGCATCTCATCATCATCAAACCTGACATCCTAACATCAGACCAATGGATATCCAGACATACTTGGCAAACATTTGGCACTTGTATTTTGACTTTTTATCATGTTATTAGTTTTCCAACGAGATCCCAATAACAGGATTTAGAGAAGCAGTGACGTATCATGATGATTGACACACATGATTACTAGTTTCTCAACGAGGTCCTAATTCTGGGATTTAGAAAAATAGCGACGTATCATGATAAGGGCTCTATTTTTGTATTATGGAAATCATGCTGCTACTTTCTCAAGGATGTCCTAGGAACATGATTTAGAGAAGCAACGACATTTCATTAATTTTCCTTGTCTTTTTCTGCTTATGGTTGATTATGACAAAAAACTAAGCCAATCACACTCTTAGTTTGAGTCATGATCATCCTTGTCTATGACTGCTTGTCGTATGTGATGGTACGACCTTGCACACCTTGATCTATGTCATTTCATGGTGTTTGTTGGCCATTACAATAGTTCTCCCAATGATGATTAAGAGTAATAAATATTAAAAGTCCTATGGTAAAGTTTTGAAGGATTTGGTCTAGGAACTAACATGCATCTCCTTCAGTCTAGTCATCTTCTCTCATCCATCTCACGATGATATCATGTGACATACAAAAACATGAGTGCATACATGATCATATAAACATTGCATTAGGTCCATACATACATTATCCATAGCATTAAATCATATACATAATCATAAACGTTGCATTAACATAATCATCAACATTGCATCCATTTAATACATACACTATGCATATCATTATCATCAAAATCACAAAATCAACATAATATATAAATAAGCATGGCATTATCATAGCATCATATCATAAGTAAGCATCATAGAACATAAATAATACCACCATCCATCATAAATTGACATCATACATCACATATATCATAATGCATAAATCAAAGAACATCACATAACACATGTAGGTCGCATGAAAACTGCAACATCATATAATATCATTCCAAAAATGTAGAATGTCATAGGATAAAGTTGAGAGATATCCCAAAAATGGAGCTCATAGGCTAAATAGTCTATACATAATAACAAACATGCCCCTAGGGTAGACTCTTGTGACCAAGGCAAGTCGGGTAGCATGTTCATCAAGGAGAAAAATACAAAAAAGCAGGGAGCTACGGCAAATGGTAAGGAAGGAGAATTCAAAGCCAAGGAAAGTAAAGGATCTAATATTTGGACTAAGAAAGATAATAGCACCAAGAAAAATGGTGAGGTTTTTTCTCCTATTGTAAATATAAAGACTCAAAATTCAGATATAGAGCAAGAAAAGAAACAAGAAAAGGAGGTTGAAAAGAAATATGAGGAAAAGAAGGTCACAATTGAAGAACAAAGTGTGATGCCTTATTAACTACCTAAGTATAATCTTGTTGGCATGTATCAATTACTTTCTCAATTCAAGGTAACAATCCCATTAATGGAGATGATGAGAATTGAAACACATAAACAAAAGGAAATAGCCCTTATTAATGGTGTTACTATGGCCTGTTATGATAAAAGGGTGTCTACTCAGCCTAAAGTGAGTGGAAATAAAGTAAGTGAAGAAGAAGTAGAGGGAGCCATTAGTGAGATCCCTCAAATTTACTTCAGTAGTACTATCACAACTTTCCCAAGCAATATTGATCCTTTTTATGTGACTTTGATTGTTGATGGTAAGCTTCTCAAAAATTATATCATTGATTCAAGATCTTCATCTAACATCATGTCAGTAGAGATAATGAAGGAAATGGGTTTGAATATAAATTGTGCCTATGGAAAATGTTATGCCATGGATTCAAGAGAAATCCTAGCAATAGGAGTGACTAAAGATGTCCCATATAAACTGGTTTCTTTTCCAAAAAAAGAGTTTATCATGAGCATAGTTGTGGTGGATATCCCACCCAATTATGGTATGTTATTGTCAAGGAAGTGGATTTCTTCCATGGCAGGTAGCATGTAGTGTGACGCATATTTTGCCACATTTTGAATTGATGGAAAAAACATTAATCTTGTGAGGGAATCAAGAGCCCCACACATGATTAAATTTTTGGAACAAGAGGACAAAATTCACTTTGTGGATACTAGTATTGATAACTTTAAAGTTGAAAATTCACAAGAATAAGAGGAAAGACAACCTATACCCCTTGCAAAGAAAGTGTTGCAACAAGAAAACAATGATGAATTGTGGAGCATGCATTTTGATGGTACTTTCTCAAAAGAAGGAGAAGGTGCAAGAGTGATACTCATTTCTCCTAGTGGTAAAATTTTAAGTTTTCATTTTCTTTGCTATTTGCATGTACAAATAATGTAGATGAATATAAATCTTTGCTACTAGGATTAAGACTAGCTGAGAAACATGGAATCAAGAAGTTAAGAGTAACTGGAGATTCAAAGATTTTTTCTCTCAAGTTAGGTCAAGGTATCCATCAAAGAATAATAGGTTGAGACAGTGTAGGAATGTTTTTTGAGACTAAATAGAAAAATTTAATTCTTTTGGTATCGACTGGTTGGATAGGAGTAAAAATTAGGTGGCAGATTTACTTGCCAATATTGCACTTTGACCAGATGATATTACCTTTGCGAGAATTTCAAAAGTTGAAGTGAAAATTAGACCTTCAATTCCTAATAATATATAGAACTAGAAATTTTTTAATGATGATGAGGAAATCTTGAGGTTTTTGTAGTGTCTGGATGAGTATGAGAGTCAAGAAATTGACTTTGGGGATTTTGTAGAAGTGGATGGCAAAGAAATAGTGTTTGGCAATGAAATTATTCAGTTGAAAACTAACAAAATCCCAAAGTGATTATTTTTTTAGAGAGGGTCTTTGATGGCCCTAACAAGAGCAATGCCAAGCAAAAATCTACTCACAAGGAGGATTTGGAAGAGGTAAATCTTGGTACAGAAAATACTTTGAAGAAAGTCTACATTGGGAAGAAAATGAAAGCTCAAGTCAAATCAATAATGATTTCTTTGTTAAGATGATGTAGGCATGTGTTTTCTTGGTCTTATGATGATTTAAAGGCCTATAGGGAATATTTTTTTCAATAGGAAATTCCCTTCAAACCTGATGTTGAGCCTTTTAGGAAAAAGAAAAGGCCAATCAATCCAACATTGGTACCTAAGATGCAAGAAGAATTGGCGAAGTTAAGAGAAGTTGGTATCATTAAACCAATTAAGCATTCTACATGGGTGTCTAACTTAATGCCAGGGAGAAAAAATAATGGTGATATAAGACTTTGTGTGGATTTCAGAAATCTTTATATATCATCATTGAAAGACAACTATCCATTACCCAACATGGAAGCTATGTTATAAGAAGTAACTGGATATGAGTTCTATCTATGATGGATGGTTTTTCTAGATATAATTAGGTAGTTGTTAAGGAGTTTGAGCAGTATAAGACTACATTTACTACTCCTTAGGGAACTTATGTTTATGTTAGGATGCCTTTTGGCCTAACAAATGTAGGTGCCACTTTTCAAAGGGCTATGGATGTGGCCTTTTCTGATTTTATTGATATCTTCTTAGCATTTTATCAAGATGATTTGATAACATACAACAAGAAAGAATAAGATCATTATATGAACCTAGAGAAGGTATTTACCAAGGAAATTGAATATGGCATATCCTTGAATCCCAAGAAATGTGTGTTTGGGGTGAAATAATGAAATTTTCTTGGCCATATTGTGTCAAAAGAAGTAATAAGAACTGATCCTAAAAGAGTAGTTGTAATAGATTAAATCCCATAGCCAAATAATGTCAAAGGAATCTAGTCATTCTTCGGAAAAATCAATTTCTTAAAGAGGTTTGTGACAAAAATTTTAGAGATTACTCATCCTATTTCCAAGATGTTAAAGAAAGGAGAAAATATAACTTGGAGTGAGGAGCCTAGTATGGTATTTAAGAGTATCAACCAAGCTATAAAGGAGGATTTGGTGTTAAAGTCTCCAGATTTCTCCAAGCCTATGCAAATTTTATACTTTGCATGATTTCACACAATTATTGTTGTACTGTTGTAGAAAAATAAAGAAGGCTTTGAGCAGCCCATTGCATTTTTCAACAAATAATTGCAAGTCATACAACTCAAGTATGATATGACAGAGAAACAGGCTTATGTATTGGTCCAATAAGTGAAGAGTTTCAAGACATACTTAAAGGTAGTCACAATCATATTGTATGTCCCAAGTGTTGCAGTAAAGGATATTTTAAGTTAGCAAGATGCTACAAGAAGGTATAGGTGAATTAATCAAATCCAAGAGTTCAATATAGATGTCCAAATCACAAGTTAGTGAGAGGACAAGGTTTAGCTAAGTTGATGGCTAAAACTAACTTGGAAGCCAACCAAATCCATCAAAAAAAAATGTGTAGATGTTACACCTATATGTGATATGCAAACATGTGGTTGGTACAGGTGGATTGCTCAATATGTGCCAATGGGAGAGGAATGCAAGTCTAAAACTATGGAAAAGTCGACGTGGGCATAGAAATATAGAAAGTAGTCTTGCAAGACACCAAGTTGTAGCTTTTGTGGTAGATGTGAAGAATGTTGTGATTTTTGAAAGAGTTGATAGTGTAGCTAGAAGCTTGAAGTTGTAAGAATAAGGAGTAAGGATGCCAAGAATGTGAAGCAACATCGAATGAGTGCATAGAGGATGTGAAAAATATGGAATGAGAATTAAAGATAGCCATTTGAAGATTATTTTAAGAGGGAAAGAGACATTCAAAGGTTAGAAGGAAGGTGCAGATACATTACACTTCGGGCGCAATGGCGAACGTAACCCCTCTGTAGATTCTAGAGGTAGGAATCTTGTTAGGATGGTAGCACACCACACAAATGTTCATGGGCCACATGTGAGTCCCCAATAGAAATTCCCCCACCAACACTAAAAACAAGTGCCAAGTGTATGGAGTATAAATGGGTGATGTGGAATTGCATGGTTGGATTTTATTTTTCTAAGGTGAAGGATGTAAAAGGGGAATTTGTAATGGGGGTGCAAATTCACTCCTATGCATTTTTCCCCCACTTTATTAAACATGAGTGCCAATGAGTGTTCAATAAAGTAGGTCAAAAATGTTCTAAGAAAATATTCCTGAACTGTCGAGTAAGTAGACTACAATCTGGCATACTTCAAAATGCAGGGCAAGAAAATGGCTCCACAAGTACTCTCTTCTAAGGATGATTGAACAAACTGCATTAGAGGCCTACAAACCAATGGTGGAAATATCACATAGGATGTAAGTATTTCATAGGTACTCAAACCTACAAAGAAGGTGCCCCCAAGTACTCTCTCCTTAAGGAAGCCTGATCTAGAGGACTCCATAGAGTCAGATTAGAGAGTAGCTTCACAAGTACACCTATAAAGAAACATGTTAATCTATAGACAAAACATGTTAGGAAACAAGAATCCACATAGGCAAGAAAGCATACAATCAAAAAATTGAAGGAAGAGATTTCAAAGGGGTCCCTCAAGAACCCTTCAAAATAAAAAGGGGTCCACCCAAGGGACATGTTGTTTGAAAATGCAAGAGTATTTTTCACATATCAATTCAGCATCAAGGAATCTTTTGAAATATTTCACTTCATCAAGGAATTTGAAAGGGATAAGGTCCCATCATAAGGGGAAGATCAAAGCTTCACCTATAGGAGAATATGCTCCCTTCTCAGAGGGAAGTTTCTCAAATCCTTTCTTTATAAACCTGTGATGAAAGAAAAATATTCCGCTAGAGGTCCTTTTTGAGGAATATGATTTTTTGAAAAATATTTTTAAAAAAATTTCAAGAAAAGATTTGTTGGCCATCAAATGCATTTTCCAAAAATCAAATCAGTATGAGATCCCCCCTTAGGATGGTGTGTGTTGAACACAAAGACATATGACATCCCAAGGAGAGAAAAGAAAAAATGAAAAAGTGATGTTGTGGCCCGCGAAACATAATGAGATGTAACCATGGTAATGTTGTCACACATGCGAGGGATAAGACATGAGCACCACAACATCACAAAAAAAGAAAGATAAATGAATGCAAAGAAATGAGAGACAATTACATAATGAACAAGAGATAGGGGTGATATGATATTTCGAGGTCAAATTTGCTCATATATAGATAGATAAATCTAATAATACATAAATGAACTATCATCAACCCCCTATTATATCAAACCATGTGAAGAAGGCACATGAAGACAAAATAAAAATAAAAAATTGGGTCAACATGGAAGGGAGGCCTAAATGGCCCCAACACATTACATCATCCCCAACTATTGAAAATAAATACATGACAAAGAGAAGAATGATATGACTAATAGAATAATTTTAATGACAAATAATACTCATGTATCCAATCACCTACAAGGGTGAAAAGGGTCATCTAGGAACATATAAAAAAAGCATGGGGGAACATAATACACGCACAAACACAATTTAATCTATAGATAAATAAGAGGTTCCCCCTACTCCTCATCAACCAAGAGGTTGTTGTTCTCCTAGTCTAGATCACTATCATGGGAGGGTGGACGATCCTGCAAGAGTGGAATATCAAGGGGAGAACCCTCTAACCCTCCTACAAAAAGAGCCAAGGAAGAAGGACCCTCAAGGTCTTCTCTACAAGTAGTTCCTATGAAGTGAATCTCAATGATCTCACCAAAATTTCCAATAGGGTTGGGACCTCATCCATAGAGTTGAGCATGCACTTTAAGGGAGTTCCATGTGTCAATTCAATGGATGATGGAGGCAACACTTGAGATCCACTGCTAGGCTCATTAAATGACTCAGGAGCAGTGATGAACTCCAAGGATTTTGGGGCTTCCTCCATCACTAGGATGAAACAAGCCAACACAGAACCACCATCCAAAGAAGATGAACCCCTCTCTCGAACCTCATTTCTAGTAGGTTCATCCTCATTCTTCTACTTCATTTGGGGATTCAAGATCCCCATAGATAAAAAATATGGTGTAGAGGAAGTGGAGAAAACCGCAGTAGACACCATCAAGGTATTCAACATTTCTATGGGTTTTAAAAATGATGGGATGTATGGAAGGGACATCACAAGGGGTGGCTCAATCAAAGGATCAATGAATACCTTCACCCTCTTTGGGTGAGGATCGTTCATGCTCAAGGTGAGAATCAGAAGCAAGACTGAGGCTAAAGGAACTGAAGTAGAGAGGACGAAAGAGGAGGACACAATAGAAGGTGTCGAAGCAAGAGTTGTTGACTCCTCTTCCTTCTTCTATAGGGCATCCTACTCATTAGTCAAAGCCTTCCTTTGACACTTGCACTCATGCAGAAGGTGGTTTCTATGACTCTAGGAGCTAGAGGCCATATCTTGAGAAGGGACAGATGACTCCTATTCAACCATAGGAGTATCTATCACAATCATTTCTAGCGAAGGGAGGGACTCCTAGATAAGAACAAGAGGGAGAGATGGAGAGGATGATGGAGCAACAATAGGGGATCAGACTCTAACATATAAGTAGTGGGCCTCTTCCCATTCACTTCCTTAGAGGCAGGAGCAGTAGGAGGTTGCAGAGGCTAAGACATATAGGACACTCCACAGGGACCCTTCCCCTTACCATACAAAATGGGTTGAGGCACTCTGGGTAAGATAGGAAGTTTAGATACCTAACACTTGGCCTTTTTCCATGCAGGTACCATCATACTCCTTATGTAAAAGCTAGGAGTAGTAACCTAAAGTGCCTCTACAGGGAGGGAGGTAGATTTTAGACGTTGAGCACAAGTAGGCTTCCCCTTCCTCTTTTGAGAGGAAGAGACATCTTGTTGTTGTGCTATAGGGTGAGTCACTTTTAGTTGTCCCTTGCCCCTAATTTTTTATTTTACATAATTTTGATAAAGTAGGTCCATTCTAGGAGGGAGAAGGACCAATTGGGGTGGGCCAAAAATGATCTAAGGAGTAACCCACATGAGATACTAATGGTTGGTAAGCAGTTTCATGCACGACACATTCGTGAGATAACTTCAAAAAAAATTGAATAATGGAAGTGATTTCATTCATGAAATCCAGCCAAGAGATGCCTAGCTTCACCTTGAATAGATCAGATTCTGGAATGACATCGAAAGTGGTATCCATAGCTCTAGGTCCTACTAGGATGAAGAGAGTTATAGAACCATATGGAGCAAGAGAAAGACCATCGTGTGTACATGTAGTAGATTTCATTTTCTCATATTTCTCCCTTTCTAGTGAATTTAGCCACAAGGTCTCCTCTATAATATCATTCACTTGATTTGTAGGGTTCACAAGTACTCCTATTATGATGTTTCCATTTACACGAGTAGGAATGTATAGGGGAGAGGGCTTATTGTTCAAAGACAAGTCTTGTGAGGTGAAAATTGCATCTAGTGAGCTAGTCACAGCCTGTGGGGGAGGAGTAGGAGTAAATGATACCCATTTACATATTTTGAGGCCTTAGGGGAAGCATTAGAAGGATCAATAATCAAGTCCATAAAGAGAAAAAAATAGGTCCATATAAATCTACAACTCACTATTTTCCTTCGCCACTAACTTATTTTATTTTTCTTCTTTCCATTGAGATAGATGGTACAGTTATTGATGTAGTCCTATATATCATGATGTAGGCACATGCAATGTTTAGTGTCATGCCCGTAGACATGATGGTACTGGAAAAATGCATTTCCATCATACCAATCAGGATAAGGCTCCTTCAAGGGTCAAGTATTTTCGAATGTTATAATATTATCCTTTAATAAATTTTTCAAAATAGAAGAATAATATTAAGATAATTTTGTAAACTTTATATTAGTCCTGAGGTCATGATCATTAGTCATGGAAACTACATTTGCAATAGAATTTCCTTTTCCTAAAATGGACACAATATATTTTCCTTTGGAATGGGTGCACAAGGAGGATCCCCCAAAATGAACCATTGTTTGCTGGTACTCCCACAAAATAGCACAAAAATGTGCAAAAGGACATTTCATCAA
Source organism: Sequoia sempervirens (assembly GCA_007258455.2). NCBI lineage: Eukaryota > Viridiplantae > Streptophyta > Pinopsida > Cupressales > Cupressaceae > Sequoia > Sequoia sempervirens. The sequence continues at coordinate 310,792,282 of VDFB02000015.1, forward strand.
GGAAAATTTCTCTTGCCAAGCTCATTGCAAGTTTCCTATGAATACCTTTTTCACATTTGAGTCGGGCAGTAGGTATGAGATTTACAAAAAGAGTTCTTGGTATTGCACAATTAAATTTATTATCTTCTCGTGGTCTCCCTACTTACATCAAACGAGATTTGAGAAGGTCATCTTCATACTGATGTTAGCCTTAAATTATCAGAGAAACCAATTGACGAGCTAGTCGAATGAGAATATAGAATTTTTCAAGTAAGGAATAGTACCACTTGAGTGTTGTATCCTTGAGAGATCGAGGGAAAATCTTTACCATAAGGGAATCATGGTGAAATAAATTAGTACACATCGCATTAAAAGTGGATACATGTATCTACATATCCCCTTTACCACCATACTTTTTGAACTTAGGAATTTCCATTCTTTGAGGGAAGGGAATACTCAAAATTGTTATCAACAATGGACTATGTGGGGAGTCTTAGGGTTCAGGAAGATTGGAGCAATAAAAAAATTGAATGAAATTTTCAGTTCTTAGCAAGATGAATGGCACTATGGCTATTAGTGTACAAAGGGCTATCTTCTTTTCATTGTCCTAATTCCTATACAAAATGGTGTAACCAAATAATCTCCCTATTAGCTTACATAGCAACAACATACTCAGCTTTAGTGGTTGAAATCACAACAATATTTTGTATCCTTGAAGTCCAACTGACTGTAGTACCTCCTACAATAAAAACATACCCTATAATACTCCTCCTGCAATCAATAGCACCACTAGATCATAATCAACATATCCTTTTAGAGAAGAATTTGTTCCTCCAAAACATGGTTTCTTTGAAGTAGTACCTCTTAAATGACAGAGAATCCATTTTACCACATTCCATTGTTCTATTCCTAGATTGCTCATATACCTTCTCACAACTCCCACTGCATGTGTAGTATTTGGCCTTGTGCATATCATTACATACATCAAACTTCTAACTACTAATGCATATGGTATCTTAGACATTTTGTCTTACTCCTCTTGTGTCTTTGGACACGTCTCCTTAGTCAACTTAAAATGACTAAGAAAATTTGTACTAACTACTTTATTATTCTATATGTTAAACATTTTCAACACCTTCTCTACATACTCACTTTGAAATAAAAATAATTTTATGTTTTTCCTATCTTGTGTGATCCTCATACCAAGAATTTATTTTGTTGCACCCAAATCCTTCATAGCAAATGAATTTGTTAATTTCTTCTTCAGTTCATTAATATGTTGCATGTTAGACCTAAAAAAGAGCATGTAATTAACATAAAGCAACAAGATAATATAGCTATTGTTACCCAATTTCTTAAAATAAACACAATAATCAGAATGACATCTTTTGTAACCTTGTTCAGTCATAAAACTATCAAATTTCAAATACCATTGTTGAGGTTCTTGCTTCAGGCCATACAAACTCTTCTTTAACCTACACACTAATTCCTCCTTACCCTTGAACTCATATCCCTATGCTTGTTGCATGTATATTTCCTCTTCCAAATCCCCATGGAGAAATGTTTTTTTCACATCTAGTTGTTCAAGATGCAAGTCTTCCATAGCCACAAGACTTATAATAGTTCTAATAGAAGTCATCTTTACAACCAAAAAAAATATTTCATCAAAATATATACATTTTTTCTATACAAAACCTTTTACCATGAGTTTGACTTTGTATATTTTCTTTCCTCCATCTTCTTCTTTAAACCTGTAAACCCATTTACTTGGCAATGCTTTTTTACCTGTAGGAAATTGGACTAACTCCCAAGTTCAATTCTACAACAATGAATCCATTTCCTCTTTCATGCCTAGTTCCCACTACTTTTTGGTATCTACTTGCATTGCTTCTTCATAACCTTTAGGTTCACTAGATCAGTTAATAATATAGAATATAGCGATGGAGAAAATCTTTCTGTCCAAGGTCTAGTTATCCTTGTAGAATGTCAAACACTTGCAAGAGTCTGTGGGATAACTTGTTCTTGTTGAACATTAGGTACCATTGGAATTTAATTTTTTTGAATCTCATCCAACACCAAATATTCCTTTTTTTCTTGTTCATAATCCTATAATTTATAACCAAATTCATCTACTTAATATCCAATGAAGGTACATTTTTTAGACTTAGCCTCAAGCTTGGTTCTATTTTCAATTTCAACATGGACAAAAGCTTCACAACCAAAGGTTTTCATAAATGAATAGTTTAACTTTTTACCCATCCATGCATCCTCTAGAATGCAACCATTCAAAGGATTTGAAGGTCCCCTATTTATTAAATAAACAACAATCTATACAACATCTACCCAAAACTATAAGGGTAGTCCAGCATGTAATCGCATGCTCCTTTCACACTCCATAATGGTCCTATTCATCCTCTTAGACACGCCATTTTCTTGTGGGGTTCTAGGAACCATTTTCTACCTATAGATTTCATTATATGAATAGTAATTTTCAAATTCTCTGCTACAATACTCACCTCCATTATCAAATATGAGAAACTTCAACTTTTTACCTGACTAATTCTCAACCAAATATTTCCATTTTTTAAAAGTTTCAAATACTTATAATTTTTGTTTTGGGAAATACACCCATGTTTTCCTAGTTGCATCATATATAAAAGTAACATAATAGCAAGAGCCACCAAGAGAAGATAGTTGAGTTGGTCCCCATACATCTGAACGCACAAGCTCTAATTTCTCACTCTTCTTCTCTTTCCCAACTTTGATAAATTGGACTCTTTATGTTCTCCATAAAAAAAATTCATAGAACTCGAAGTCAATCTACTTTAGACCTGGTAGCAAATTTCTAAAGTGAAGGATCTTCATCCCTTTCTTTCTCATGTGCCCAAGTCTATGATGCCACAATTTTTTTTTGTCCCTATAGCAAGTGTTGTAATTGTCCTAGTAGAAACTATTTCTATAGCAGCTAAGGTAGAATATGTATTACCAGTACAAAAATACAATGTTCTTACCTTTTCACCTTTAGCTACTACTAATGCACCTTTAGTGACCTTCCATACTTTGTCTAAAATGGTAACTATGTAGCCTTCACCACACAGTTGTCTTTTAGAAATTAAATTCCTTCTCAAATTTGGAACATGCCTTCCCTCCTATAGCAACCATTCATTTCCATTCTACAACTTTATTTTTATGTTTCCTTTCCCAACAATCTGGCAAGGTTCATCATCACCCAAATATACCTATTCAAAATCACCTTACACATAATCTAAAAAATATTTCCTATGGGGTGTGGCATGAAATGAAGCCCCTAAATATATTACCCAGGAATCATTAGCATTATCTAAACACACAATTAAAGCATCCTATAATTTATCACTTGCAACATTAGCATCCTAACTATCATCATGTTGTTTGTCTCCTTATTTTCCATTTCAAGATAAACAATCCTTCTTCAAGTATCCTAGCTTTCCATAGTGCTAGCAATCCCTACCTTTCTTCGACTTCCCTCGTGACTTCCCATATTTTTTGGGCTTTTCCCTCTCGCCTTGCTTCTTCCTCTATTCTCTACAGTCAAAGTATTACCTGATGTCAAACTCTCACGTGTGCTTTTCTGTTGCATTTCCTCACTAAGGATAACACCAACAACATGATCAAATTTCAATGTATTTGAACCTGAGATAGAGTTACTTGTAGCCATTACCAAGCTATTCTAGATTTCTGGCAAAGAACATAAAACCA
>VDFB02000015.1:310805556-310877663 GCA_007258455.2 Sequoia sempervirens
GTAGAGAGAGGGGAGATGGAGAGAAATAGAGAGAGAGGGAAGGAGGGAGGGAGCGAGAGAGAAGTGAGATAGAGAGAATTAGAGGGAAAAGGAGAGAGAGAGAGAGAGAGAGAGAGAGAGTCAGATAAAGGTATGGAGATAGTGACAAAGAGGTCTAGAGTGTAAGGAATGAAAAATGAGTGAGATAGAGAGAGAAATAATATAACTTGTTGATTACTAAAATTTGACCTCCTGATTACTAAAATTTGACATGTTGATTACTGAACTTTAATTAATTCTAAATTTTTTGAGATCTTCCAAAAAGGAGAATTTACATTATAACTCCTAGAGATCCGAAACCACTCTCAAACATCCTGAAACTATATACATGAAATATAACCTAAAGTATAATAAAGTAAATGTCCATGTGTAAATGTCAATTTAAATTACATAAAATATAACTTAAAGTAAATGCCTATTTCATGTATATAGTTTCCCTTAAAAATAACAAGAAAGAAAAAGAGAGAGAAGAAAACTAAATTCAATGTAGACCAAAACACAAGTGTGTTATAACACGCTCGCATTTTGTCAATGCATTCAAATAACATGAGCGTGTTACAACATGCTCATGTTTTGTCTTGATTTGGGAATCACCAAGCCTTTGGCTTGGATTTTCTTTGGATTTCCATTCGAAAGACTTGGAGGGCCTTCCCAACATCCAAAGACATGTTTTTTGCATATTGTACAAAATTTTGCATAATCTCATTTGTGAACAATGTCAGGTTTGCACATGTTTCAAGTTCAAAAAAATAAAACACTTGGGTAATGTTAGTGTAGAGCCCCAAATCCTAATACCCACAAAACACAATAAAAAAACACATAGTTAGATCCAATGCAAGTAATAATCAAGATTCCCCATGAAATCCATTAGCAAAGCTCAAACTAGGAAATAAAATGAAGAACACAATAAGAAAGCAATAAAATCCTAATTAAGCAAGCAAACTCTTGATCCCATGGGGGAATTGGTGTCAATTTGATGTGAAAATTTTCCCTTTCCCAACTCCTATGATGCAATCTTGATGAGTGATGAAGATTGATCCACTTCGTTGAAGATTCAAATGTGCTCCATGATGAAAAAACCTGCATAACCTAGCTAAGATTTTAATAAAATTGATGAAAAATGATAATGCTTGAAGATGAAATTGAGTATAATAAGTTTGCTCAAATTGTGGATGATAAAATGAGTAGAGAAACCTATTATTTATAGAAATACAAGATGGAGAAATGCCCAAAATGAAGCAATGTGGGACTAACTTTCAACAAATCGCCAAATGCCACTTGTGAAGAGATTAATGGACCAAGGATGTGCACATTTTGATGAATGTGCCCATAAATGCAATTAGGTGGAATTTGAAAATAGTGAAATGACAAGTAAGAGGGAAAAAGGAATGACTTCAATGCCACTTGCCTCAATGCACAAGGACATGTAAGAAGGAATGAATGTCTTGTTGGAAGGACAAATTCCACTTGGAGGGATTTCAAATTTGGAGGAATATTCTCTAAAGATGTCAAGTTGAGAGAAAATAGAGATTTGATAAATGAATTAAATGTATTTTCATGTGCAAGTGGAAAAAGCTAGAGGATGGGACATGGATTAAGATTAAATTAATCAAGGGTTAATTAATTTAATGAGGGATTAGATGATGTGACTATTTGATTTAGATTTATGAGTTGATTTAAATCAAAAGATGAGAAGAATGTGATTTAGATTTAATTAAATAAATGGTTTTGATTTATTTAATTAAAGGGGATGAATGTTAGATTAATCAAATAAGGTTTAATTTATTCAATTTAATAAGATGACTTTAGAGATTTAAATAAATAAAATGAATTATTTAATCAAATAGAGATATAGGTTAATTAGATTAGATTGATTGATTAATTAACCAGAGAGAATGGCTTAATCAGATAAATTATTATTTATTTAATTAAGGGACAAGAGTGATGACAAGTTAAAAGGATGATTTAGTTTGAAATAGTGTTAGTAATCAAGATCAAGTGTGTAATTGCAAATGGTACATTTTACGTTTCTACATTTTTCCCCTCTTTGAAGCTATGCACTTGTTGCGTTGGTTCAAAGAATAAACATGTCCTGATCAAAAGCCAAAAAAAATCTACTTTCAAAATTTTCCCCACTATTGCCTCAGTGGGAGAAACATGCTAATATACTGCCCCCTCAAGAGATCAGATGAAAATTTCAACTTTTTGTGTGATCTCGTGAAAAAGAGAACAAGGTGCCTAACGGGTCCAGAAAGGCTCCAGGAGACCAAAAACATGCCCAAATGGAATAAACTAATGCAAAATGGGTCTTAGACAGACAGAAACAAGCTTAGGGGTCTAAAACCCTGAGTGGACGGTCAAACAAGGTTGAAAAGCCCTACCTTTAAAGCTTTATATAGGCCCCAAGGGACCACTTTCAATTCATTTGCACATTCAGCTCATAGAGATCCTAATATTCTGAGCCCAGAGCACTGGTCGAGATGGCACAATGTGCACTCCCACGTCACATTTCTGATCGAGGACAAGTGTACCAGCGACAACCAGGTGCAGGACCTCTGGTGAGTGACCCTAACCTTATCTCGTTTTTTGATTTTGCAAGCATTTAAGGGCATTTAATAGGGCTAGGAATGTTTTTTAGGGTTAGCAGCATAATATTGCACTGCTTCAAACTGAGTTTCGACACCATGTAGCCCTAAAGTGCACCACATATTCATGGGGCACCATGGCAGTAGACTTTGCAAACTAGGGTTTAGGAACAAATATTGTCACGTATGCGCAGAGTGTCACAGTGGTTAAGTTTAGGTTTAGGTTAATGGGTCATAGGAAAACTATACTGTCATGATGGAGTTTGAGAGGTAAAACTCCTCCAACAACATAGTTTGAAATTTTCAAACTACACCACCTTTGCAAACAGCGATGCATATGTTGTTTTAAAGGCGAATTGCTTGACCAAGAACAAGATTTTTTTTAGGAAACTTGATGTTGTGACCTTGCTGATGCAAGAGGAGCTCGAGATACTACATTCCCAGAAGCACAGGATTCTAGTTCTATTCGGCATTCTAGAGGGTATGCATGAGCATCTATAGGAGCATCTAGGGGCCCTAGGGTTGTGGTACATTGCATATGCAAACCTAGTCCACAAACATTTGGGTATGATGATTGTGTTGGCTAAGAGATGGCACAGCGAGACATTGTTGTTTCACTTTCCCACTAGTGAGGTGACCATCACATTGGAGGACGTTTGGCGTATTCTTTGACTACCCATTCATGGAGAGCATGTGATTTACAATGTAGAGGCTAGAAAAGAGACCTACTATGAGGTTATGGGTCTTCAGTCTATGGTCTTCTCAGAGGGCTAGATTGACCTAGAGTGATACTGCCACACTGTTTCACCCTTTAGATTGGTTATAGCGGCTATCATCTTAGGGCTTGTGGCACCAGATCAGTGGGGCTGATATTTCAACATCGGGTGGGGGCTAGCCTGGGAGAGGATGGTCTAATTTAGCACATGCTTTTCCTAGGGTCCAGTGCTTTTGGATTCTCTATACAGAGACTTGCATGAGGTGGCCTATTTGGATGGAAGGTTGATCAAATTCGGCATTACCTTGCTACATATTTGGGCATGGGAGCACATCTTTATGCTCCATCCTGTCAGAGTGGTACCAATAGCGATGGAGCTAGATGACCCAGTAGTCTGGAGATATAGGGGTGAAGTGTCATTTGAGCATACTAGAGAGCATGGCATCCCCCACTGGAGGAGAGTCCTAGACGATATGCAATAGTTTAGATGGAGGCACTTACCTCAAATTTCCAACCTAGTATGATGATGACCAACAACTCTTCTTTTCTCACCAAGAGTGACTCATGTAGGGGAGAGAGCATACTATGATCGAGTAATATCTTCCTAACAGGGTGGCTTAGCAGTTCAAAGAGGTATAGGACAAACCTGATGATGGGTACATGGCTATCTTTGCATGTACCATGAGGGAGACATCCTACGGGCGGCCTATCCCAGCATATGAGGTTGTATAGAGCTTCAGATAGTTAGTGGCACGACCATGGGCACATGCACAGGGGCCAAATAATGCAGGGACCACTCAAGGATACAGGGACTAGTATAGGGCTTCACTAAGATTTACATTACCTAGAGCAACAGTGGAACAACGGCAGCCCAGGGGTTAGGCAGGTAGGTGAGGATAAGGAGATAGACGCAGCGACGAGGATGGGGGAGGTAGGGATCTAGGAATAGATGGTGGACCACCTCCCAGGAACAAAGATTAGGCAGATGGGCCTTCGAGGTAGAACAAGAAGGATGGAGATGACGGTCACCAAGACCAAGATGAAAAGGTGTTGACACCATCCCATGACAGTGACTAGGACAGGGACCAGGACAAAGTATAGACACCACTAAGGGTCTAGACACTACCAAGGGATGGGGATCAAGATCATTCACCCGTGCGCCACCCCTCCAGCTAAATGGGCATATTTTTCTATTGTAGGCCCAGGTACAAACACTTACGGCTAAGAGGGATCAAGCTAGAGCATAACAAGACTAGGCCATTTTGTAGAGATAGGTCGCAAAGCTGCAGATAGCCACTAAGATGGAAAGGTGATAGTAGCTAGAGAGCATGGTTGCCTCCTTGTCAAGGAGCATTATTTCATTACGGGCCTACAGAGAGGCCATCTAAGAGGTTGACTATTATAGGATGCACTACCACCAGGTCATGCCAAGAGTAGCCCGAGTCCCATATTTTTCCCAGAGGATAGGGCATAGGCTAGCAGAGGATCATGGCAAGAGAGCAAGTGGCAAGGGCAGTAGCCAATAGGGCTAGCCCCATTTTTTATTGAGATAGTATTATTTCATTCTTTATGGGCTCATTTTTTATAGCCCCCATGGGCAGTTGTACCTTTTGACATGCACATGTACATTGATATGATTTTGTACCATGACAGTATAGTTATTTTGATGATATATGAGATGATATTTATCTGATATGATGTGATATGTCCTATCTTTACTTTATGCTTTATGGATGGATCTTATTTCTCTATGTGATGCAATGATGTTCTATGATGATGATACTTTGTAATGATATGATATGTTGAATGATGTATGGATGCATTTCTTTTTTTTGTACCTTTTCTAATGCACTTTTCATGATGTTATGTTATGCAAATGCTTAGACTAACGGATCTATATTTTTATGCTATGATGGATGATAAGATGTGTGTAATTTTCTCATGTATGATATGCATTTATGATGTCATGATAATGACATCATGATATGATATGTTGAAATGATGTTTTATGAAATGATATATGTATGTGTTATGATATGAAAATGGATGCTTTTGGTATATGATGTATGATGATGTAATGGATGCTTATATGTGATATGGGATGATTATGCAATGTTATGATATGATGAATGAAAATGGTGTTATGATGATGCAGATGTTTATAATTTTATGGGATGATTGCTTTTGTTTTTATATAATGGATGCATATGTATTATTTATGAGATGCTTAGAATAACCAATCTATATTATATATGGATGGTAATGCAATGCATGGTGTTATGATTAATGTTTTCTATGTGATATGATATGTAGTATGCAATATGCTAATGCTTTGTGGATGTAGGATGAATGCAATAATGATAATGATTTGTGATTAACTGTCATGGTACCACGTTAGTGTGAAAGAAGATAGAAGAAAGCAAGAGATTCCAACAAGACACAAGATGATGATGGTGATGATGATGATGCATACCGAGGAGTTTGTATTTTAAAAGGGCCAATTACCTTATGTTTGATTACACACATAGGTATGATGCATCAAGGTATAAAGAACCAGGATAGCGTTGTACCTAGTGTGATGGACTTTGACTCGATAATCAAATAGGAGTATTATTGTTCACACCTAAAATATGAAACTTTATTCAAAATATAGTTCAGATATTCCAAACATCTCAGACCAAAACATAGCAAGGAAAGCCTTCATATGTGGTCAACAAGATACTTAAAACATCCTCCCTACACCTAAACAAAGCACACATGACCAAGGTTATATTACAAAAATATCCAACAAGCACAATAGATAAAAAGATAATTATCGTTGCCTCATTCCTATCTCTCTAAATCCTTCATTTGGACATCACCGAGAGGTCCTTGGAATGAGCACAATAAGATAAATCCAAAGAGAAAGATAAACTAAACAAACTAGTTGGTGTTCTTCAATGCCTCTAGCCAAGACTAAACTATGGTGATGCTTGATGTTGATGTCCATTGTATGAAGGATGAATCCTAGGACATGTTGATATTAGATTATTTGATATGAGACTGATTGGATGATAGGCTATTAACACAAAAAGTTGACCAACTTGTTTACTTACTAACCTAGACTTTAGACTTTGACATTTTGAGTTTTCACTTTCAATCTACTAGACTTGTTTCTGATTGTTTTACCAAAGGTTGAGGATGATGATTTTTTATTATGAGTGATGTTTATTGTTGTGAAAGCGAGATGAGACAGATGGATTTTTTCAAATATTTGGATTTGTAATCAAGGGAAAATCAGAATTGTTAAAGGGGTTAGCACAATAACATTAAAATCCATTGAAATAACAAAGCACAAAGGAAATAAACATGAAAAAAAAAGAACAAAGTTACCCTAGGTCTTCATCTTCCATGCTTCACCTTTGTTACACCTCCTAGCTTGCAGTAAATAGAGATGCCCTCAGATTTCAAATGAGCAACTATGACTAATGACAAAGCCCTATGCAAGTGTTGAAGGATTTGTATAAAAGAAATGACCTCACAATAGACTAAAATGACAATGACTGCAAATGACAATGACTGCAAAAATAATAATAGCCTAAGTTAAAATCTGAGCATGAGAGAGAGCCAAATGAAAACAAAATTGCCATTTTATAAAAACTGCAATTTTGAATGTGTGGCCAGGATGAGAAGATGACAAATACCCTAGAATCAATGGTCAAGATTGAATGTTGTAGTGTGAAATAGGGTTAGGTCAAAATTAGGGCAATGATAAAGATGAAGGGTTGAGATTGAATTATAATTCAATCAAGGGCTGAAATTAAATGAGATGTTAAGAGATAAGATTTGATTTGGAAGATAAGATTGGCACGGACAAAGAGGTTGCTGGAGAAATTAAATAATAAAATTTATTTATTCCAGGTGACCAGTGAATAATTAAATAATAAAGATATTATTTAAAATATGGAGGAATGACAAAGGAATTATTTTGAATTGTCGATGATTTAATTCAAAATTCTAGAGAGGGGCTAAATTAAATATAAAAATTCTATTTAATTTGATGAGAGAAGAGGTTAATGAATAATTAAATAATTAAAATAATTATTTAATTATAGTGGAATGTGGAAAAAAATCAACAAATTAGAATCTATTTAATTTTGAAAAGAATGGGACTTTAATTATGATGTAATTAAACAAATAAGATTTATTTATTTATCAACCAAGAAGAAATAAATGACTATGGGGAATTAAATAAATTAAGAAATTTATTTAATTAGAGGAAGACCTAGGTAATTAATGACGTATTAGATAAATAAATAACATTTATTTATTTAATAATCAAGGAGAAATAAATGACAAAAGGGGGATTAAATAAACTAAGAAATTTATTTAATTAAAGGAAGATTTAGATAATTAATGACGTATTAGATAAATAAATAATCATTTATTTATTTAATAATCAAGGAGAAACAAATGACATGAATTAATTAAATAATTATGAATTATTTAATCAATAAGTCGAATGTGGACCAAGGACATGATTAAATGACTTAATTATGCTAGGACAAAAGTGGTAAAATGAACCTTGCAAGCCTAGGTCATTTTAGGTGTCTATTTGGCCCTCTTTGTCATAATGTCGCTTGTCACATTGTGACAAAGAAAAATAAGTCACGAATATGCCCCAATGAAGGTACGGAGTATCCTTGCCCCCTCGGGAAATTTTTAAATTTTGGGTTGGCGCCAGAAAAATTTGCAAAGGGTCCCGATAAATCAATTTGATAACTAGAAAAACAACGGCGCAGTCGGTTTCGGATTCTGACATGTTTAAAGCAACTTCCGAGGAGGTCAAAGGTGCAGAAATGAGTCTCCAGTATTGACTTTGGTTGAAAAATGCCATTTTGACCTTATAAATAGGTTGAAAAGGGGTAAAAGTCAATTCACTTTCACTATTTACCTTGCGAAACTTGAGAGCTCAGAGCGAAAGGCGTAGCAGCGAGGATGGTTATTCCAGTGTCAGAGCATCGCGGGGAGATCGTGAGGACCTTCAGATGGCCAGAGGGCTCAGAGTCGACAGTATATACCCTAAACTTACTTTGTCATTTTATCGTTTTACGTTCCTTTTCGTGCTTTCTAGGGTAGTCAACGAATGCACCGCGACGCATATGCGTTTGCGTAAGCCGCAATTGCTTTCGCGTTTGACGCATTTGATGCGTCGCGATGCAAGTGCAAGACATAAACGGGCCGCACCGGTAGTTTGTGCCGCATATGATAATTCGCGCGACGCAAGTGCCCTACTGAGTCGCATTTGACCGGTCAAGTGCCGCAATTGTTGTGTGGAGACGCAACTAATTATTTGAATGTCGCAATTGTAATTCTGCGCCGCATTCGCAATGGGGCGATGCAACCACACAATTTCATCACGCAAGTGTTATATAGCGATGCAATTGACCTATTCGGATGCATATGCTATTTTAAATGACGCAATTGTTTTTTTAACGACGCAATTACTTGTTTGCAACGTATTTGTCTGTTTTGTTAATAAAACTTGTTTGGATGTTTGCATGACCTTAGTTACTTTTCATGATGTTGTCAGTTGTCCAAAAAGTGCTAATGCATTGTTCATCTTTTTACAGAGGTAGCTTGCCCCTATTTATACTAGAGAGAGCAGACCGACCACCTTTCGGTTTGCCGATCAGTTGGACCCGCGAGAGCGGCGACGATTGATGAGAGTAGCCTTATTCTATGCTGCGTGCATGCCCGCCATTTGGTCGAGCAGGGGTTTGTTGACGGCGCTGTGTGAGCGATGGCAATCTGAGACCTGTTCCTTCCACCTACTGATAGGTGAGGCTACCATTACCCTAGAAGATGTCTATCGTATTCTCCAGATTCCTATTCGAGGGGAGCGGATTGTGTATGATCCGCGCCATGGCGAGCAGACTTTCCGTGCATATTACTAGGATCAGGGGGCCGAACTCGGCATTCAGGGTTATGAGATCCATTGGGATTTCCTAGTGGAGCACTATGGGTGCTTCGATGCATTCCTAGCGACTCTGATTGTTGGCATCCTGATTCCTGATCGGCGAGGACATGGCTTTCCGTTTGGTTGGGGAGACGTCCTGGTTAGCATGAGGCGAGACAAGACAGTTTATGCGTGGGGTCCTTGCCTGCTAGGGATGCTATATCACCAGCTTCACGATGTCGTGTACAGGAGAGGAGAGAGTATCTCCTGTGGGACCACCCTTATGATGATCTGGGCATGGGAGCACATTGTCATATTCCGCCCTCCCATTGACAGGCTGCAGCTAGCCGCAGGGATGCCCTACTCCTACTATTATGCTGGCGCATTACAGCAGACCCACATGGGAGAGATAGGATGGTGGTGGCATTGGATCGATACCATGGTGATGTTCATCTGGAGGCCATATAGGGATTGTGAGCCATGGGATGATGAGGATCAGCATATGAGCTTCTGCAAACAGTACCAATATCTTATTGGTAGGACAGTGCAAACGTCCTTGATCATTGAGATGTACCTGCCGCAGCGTGTGTTGAGACAGTTCGGCGAGCAGCAGGATGTGCCCGTGGGGACGACAGAGTATGCTAGATCTTCCCGAGAGTATGCATGGGGGCCGGCCATCCCAGTGGCCTTTGCAACACAGCAGATAGATGGGCTAGTAGCCCAAGCCTGGGGTTGGAGAGGCAGAGCAACAGATCCAAGTACGACGCCAGCTCATGACCTATGGTGGCAGGCACATAGACCCATGCCATTGACAGATCCTGACGGGCCAGCACCAGTTGACAGGCGATCGGTCATTCCTCGGGTGCCACGAGCTAGGCGGGGAGGCAGAGGCAGAGGCAGAGGCAGGGATGGAGGGAGGGGGGAGATGACGGAGTAGGGGTGGGGGATGGAGGCCGGGGTGGGGATGGAGGTAGGGGTGGAGACAGAGACAGAGATGGAGGCAGGGGAGGAGACAGAGGCAGAGATGGAGGTAGAGGAGGAGATGATGGCAGAGATGGGCAGAGGCGACAGCGAGCTGGGCAGAGACAGGTCTGGAGGGTATGCCCACGAGTGGCGAGGGCGGAATTAGATGCCATCCCAGAGGTTGGTGAGGAGGGAGAGGGTGAGGAGCAGCCCAGACAGGAGGGAGAGGGTGAGGGGAGACAGGAGGGGGAGCCAGAGGTGAGGGCACAGGAGGAGGATGTGGAGTTGAGGGGAGAGGCGGAGGATGTTGAGGTGGATGTCAGGGCGCTGGAGGTGGAGATGGAGATGAGAGGAGAGGAGGAGGAGGCAGAGGTGAGGGTAGAGGATGTGGAGGCAGAGGTGGGGGTAGAGGAGGTGGAGGTGGAGGTGGCCGGGCAGGAGGAGACAGAGGCCAAGGATGATGATGACGAGGACGATGCTATGGATGAGACCGAGAGGCTTCTGAGATGGCAGATGGTGGAGAGGGAGGAGGAGATACCATCCTCTCTAGGGTTACCGTCAGATGCCCCAGCAGATCAGAGAGTGGTAGACCTTCAACAGAGATTAGACACCAGCTTGGCACAGGTTAGGTCTCTACAGTCGGCTCTGGAGATAGCCCCTATAGAGCGGGATCAGGTAGTTATATGCCAGCAGGATGCGGTGCAGTGGTGTACAGAGTTTGCAGCCTTGCGCATAGGACCGATGGGAGATATGGCTCGAGAGCTCGCCAGGGTGAGCACCAGATTGGGGCAGTACAGGACCCTTTATGAGTAGGCAGTGCCGCCAGAGCGACGGGATCCTACCTTGTCCCGGTCACAAACAAAGTCAGGCAGTGGCAGTGGTACCAGGAGCCATACCAGTGTCAGAGGGTCTACTTCCACATGACACACCTCGGGTCACAGGTCACACCACTTCTGCAGGCATACTCTGAGTCACCATTCAGGGCATAGTCATGGTTCTGTTGGTTCAGTGCAGAGGTTAGGCCAGGTACAGCCGCCAGTTACAGATCCTTCTATCACTTAGAGTCCAGCCGCAGTTACCTCACAGGTGTTTACTACTATTGAGATGATGCCTCACTCAGTATTCCATCAGCTTCACAGACACAGGTTGCTACAGGGCCCCCTATTATTACAGCGCCTGTGACAGAGTTGCCTCCGCCACACTCTTCTCCCCGAGGAGATGATGAGAGCCTTCCCTAGGGCATTTTTGTATTGTGACACACTATATTATTTGAGCCTGCGAGCTCCATTTTTGGGATATTCATTGACTCTATCCTGTGACATTGTATATTTTTGAGATGGTATTATATGATGATGCAGTTTTGATGTGGCCTACATGTCTTATGTGATTTTCTATGCTTTTATGTACTATGACATGTATGATGTACGATTTATGATGCTATGTATGTCCTATGATGCCTACTTGTAATCTTTGATGTCATGATGATGCAATGCTTATTTATCTGCTTATGTTAATGATGTGTATGATGTATTTATGTAAAACATGCAATGCTAATGATTATGTTAATGCAATGCTTGTGCTTATGTATATGATTTAATGCCATGGGTGATGTATGTATGGACCTAATGCAATGTATATGAGCATGTATGCACTTATGTTTTTGGATGTCACAGGATATCATCGTGGGATGGACGAGAGAAGATGACGAGACTGATGAGAGAAGGTATGAGACCAAAGAGGAGAAGATATGAGACCCATGAGAAGATACAAATCCTTCAAAACCTTACTGTAGGACTTTTAATATTTGTTGCTCTTTAATCATCATTGGGAAAATTGTTGTAATGGCCAACAAACACCATGATATAACATAGATCAAGGTGTCTAAGGTTGTACCATTACGTAAGACAAACAGTCACAGACAAGGATGATCATGACTCATACTAAGAGCGTGATTGCCCCAGTCCTTTTTTCATAATCACTCACAAGCAGAAAAAGACAAGGACAAATCATGAAACATCGTTGCTTCTCTAAATCCTGTTTCCAGGACATCCTTGAGAAACTAGTGACATGATTGTCAAACTACAAAAATAAAGTCTCTATCATGATATGTCGTTGCTTTTCTAAATCCCAAGATCAGGACCTCGCTGAGAAGCTAGTAGTCATGTGTGTCAATTGTCATGCTACGTCGCTGCTTTTCTAAATCCTGCTTAGTGGGATTTCGCAGAAAAACTAATAACATGATAAAAGATGAGAAGACAATTGTCAAGTGTTTGCCAAGTGCGTCTGGATATCCATTGTTCTAATGCCAAGATGCCATGTTTGATAATGTCGAGATGTCTGAATGTTTAAAGTTTTGATGACCCTAAAAAATGTCGAGACCTGGTGAATTCAAGAAGGACACATCCTGAATGAAGCCGATGTCGAGAGAATTTGATCCC
This sequence comes from Sequoia sempervirens, assembly GCA_007258455.2. Taxonomy (NCBI): domain Eukaryota; kingdom Viridiplantae; phylum Streptophyta; class Pinopsida; order Cupressales; family Cupressaceae; genus Sequoia; species Sequoia sempervirens. The sequence goes on from VDFB02000015.1 coordinate 310,818,235, forward strand.
AAGTGGTCGTAAGGGGTTCCTCGAAATAATGACGATGCCTAGAAAGGACACATCCTAAGGCATGAATGACCAAGTTGGTTCTTCAGAAGGACTCATCTGAAGAGTACTGATGTCAGGAAGAGTGATCGTTTAAATGTTAAGAGGATCACTTGAAATGCCGAAATGACGATGACGACGCCTAGGAAGGACACATCCTAAGGCGTAAATGACAGAGGTTATCATTCAGAAGGACTCATCTGAATATTTAACCAAAATTTGACAATTTGACCGGTTTAGAATGATTTGACTTTCTTTGATCAGATTTGACTTGTGTTTGACTATATGCCGATATTGCCTTGATGATATGAGCGATACGCTGATGAGGTTGTCGTGTTGAATAAAAGATTGGTTTACTTTGTTTTAGGAGTTTTTCCCATGTGGAGAAATGATTGAAGACTTTTGACGTGTGTGCTAGTGTAGTCTCATGAACCCTAATGGACTGACCTAGTGCGGCCTCGGGGGCTCATCGATAGATGGCCTTGCCTACGTCATATACTCAGAGACCACGTAGTTCGACATGACCAATGACTTTGTCTTGATGAATGAAGATTGCATCATGATTTTATTTTGACAAACCTAAAAGGACTGACCTAATGTCTCGGGGACTCAAGTATGAGTCTTGCCTATGTAGCAAATGCGCAGAGACAACGTAGTTCAGACAAATGACATAGGCTGATTTGACATGATTGATTTTGACCAAAAATGACAATGTGTTCATGCTCTTCGAGTGGTCTAATGATTTTGTTTGATGTTTTCTTCAGGACGTTTTAATGATTTTTAGGTCTTTCTTCAGGACTTTTTGTGATGTTTTTGGTCATTTTTCAGGACTTTTTGCCAATGTTTTTGTCTTTTTTCAGGAGTTTTTGCCAATGTTTTTGTCTTCTTTTTTTTTAGGACTTTTTGCCAATGTTTTGGATTATGTGTGACATCCACTGCAATTTCATGATAAACATTTTGCCCCCATTCAGGTCTAAGACTTAGCCATTCACAAGTGATATGGACGGGACGGTGCTGACTTGGTAGACGAACAGTTGTCAAGACTTGATGTCAATCCTTTATCTACTATGACAGGTAAGGTAGGATGTGATGGAGATTTGAGAAATAATGGCAGAAATACCTTTTTATCCTAGGCCAAGTTAGACCAAGTGACAGTAGATGGCAAAGCAATGAGTGATTATGCATGGTGCCTATTTGCCAGGTTTTCACCATGGTACTTGTCCAAAGCGCCTGTTTGCTAGGTTTTCACCATTGGATGAATTATTTTTCTCTTTGCTATTTTCATAATTTTTTGATTTTTTTGGTGTCACCAAGACGCCTGTTTGCCAGGTTTTCATCAAGGTGACGATTTTTTCAGCTTTGTCCTCTGATGCTATGCGTAGAACCTTCGGAGGTGTAAATTGTTGATGGGCTCAATCAACTATTCTCCATCTGGAGTTGCCAGTTGATATGCTCCAGAACCAAAAGAAGATATGATAATATATGGACCCAGCCAGTTGGGTTCAAATTTTCTTGGCTTTTCTCTGTCTGCTTCGTTCTTAGGGTTCTGCATGAGAACCAGGTCGCCAATGTCAAACTTTCTGACCATAACCTTTTTATTGTAGCTGCGACAAAGGCAGTTTTGATATGCTTGGAGGTGATTCAGTGAGTTTTGTCTTCTTTCGTCCAGCATTTCTAGCTCGTGCAAGCGTGATTGTCGGTACTCCTCTTCATTAGTTAAAACCTTCAAAGAGACCCGTAGCGAAGGAATTTCGACCTCAATGGGTAAGATGGCTTCAGTGCCAAAGACTAGGGAAAATGGGGTGGCTCCTGTTGGTGTACGAATGCTAGTTCGGTAAGCCCACAGAGCAGGATTAAGTTGTATGTGCCAGTCACGACCAGCGTCATTGACAGTTTTTTTTAGGATCTTGACAATGGTTTTATTCGACGCCTCAGCTTGGACATTTCCTTGGGGGTAGTATGGGGATGAAAAGTGGTGTTGGATATGGAATCACTCACATAACTCACGGACGTCTTGGTTTTTGAACGAACGTCCGTTGTCAGTGATGATGGACTGTGGAAGGCCATACCGGAAAATGATGTAGTTGAGGATAAATTTTGATATTTGTTTGCCAGTAATGTATGTCAATGGGATGGCTTCGATCCACTTTGTGAAATACTCAATGGCAGTAACAATGAATTTATGGCTGTTGGATGAGGTTGGATGAATCTTACCCACGAGGTCGAGTCCCCATTGAGCGAAGGGCCAAGGAGAAGTGATGGGCCGGAGTTCCTGTGCTGGAGCATGGACCAAGTCGTTGTGTATTTGACATTTGTGACAAGTCCTGACATATTCAAGTGCATTTTTTTCCATTGTCAGCCAATAATACCCAAGTCTTGTTAGTTTCTTAGCTAGAGTAGGACCGCTCGAATGAGATCCGCATATACCGTCGTGCACTTCTCGTAAGGTCGTACATGCTTCATTGGTGTCTAGACATCTGAGGAGGGTATTGTCGAAACTACGGTGGTATAGGGTGTCACTGACAATGACATATCTTGCAGATTTCCTAGTGAAGGATTTCCTTTGGTTATTGGATAGGTTCGGTGGAAGGGTTTGAGTCTTTAGATAGTCATAAATGTCCTAATACCAAGGAGAGTTGGGACCAACAAGTTTGCAAACCATTTCCGACTCTGGGATGTCATATGTCGGTATCAACAGCTGTTCTACTAGGAACTCAAATTGTGACACATTTTTAGGGATGTCCAAGAGAGAACTAATAGTAGCCATTGCGTCAGCTTCCTTATTCTGTGCCTGGGGATTTTCTCAAAAGAAATTAGTTGGAAATATGTCAGGAAACTATCCACCATCCTCTTGTAAGGAAGTAGCTTCTCATCTTTTGTTTCATAGTCATCATTCACCTGGTTGATTACTAGCTGGGAATCTTCTAATACAAGCAATGTCTGAATTTTCCATTTGATTGCCAACTTGAGACATGTAACTAATGCTTCGTATTTAGCAATGTTATTCGTACAAGGGAAAGCAATTCGAAATGACTTAGGAATTGAATCCCCTTGTGGTGTGATGAACAAGATTCTTGCACCTGAGCCATGACCAATGTGAGACCCATCAAAATACAGCTTCCATGGTGTTGCTAGTTTCACATGAAAAATGGACTCGTCAAGAAAATCAGTTACCAATGGATGAGAGACTTGGATTGGTGCATCTGCTAATTGATCTGCTATTACTTGCCCTTTTATTGCCTTGCGCTCAACATACTGTATGTCATACTTGCTTAAGATCATGACCCATTTTTCCAACCAGCCTGTTAACGCTGCTCGACTTAAGAGGTATTTCAATGGGTCGATCTTGGCCACCAGTTGTGTCTGATGATTGAGCATATAATGCCTTAGTTTTTGGGCTACAAAGACAACTGCGAGGCATGCATGTTCAATGTATGTGTAATTAAACTCATAACCTATCAGTGTGCGGCTGATGTAGTAGATTTCTCTTTCTTTCCCTTCATGATCATTTTGGGCCAGCAATGCCCCCAGTGCTAAACTAGTAGTTGAGATGTATAGAATCAAAGGCTTTCCATGAATGGGCGGCATAAGGACTGGTGTTGATAGCAGGTAATCTTTGATTTACTAGAAGTCCTGTTGACATTTATCCGTCCATACAAAGGGGACACCTTTGCGCAATAGGTATTGGAATGGGTGGCACTTATCTGCCAATTGAGCTATGAAACGGCAAATAGATTGTACTCTACCTTGCAGAGTTCTGAGTTCACTGATCCCTCGAGGCGGAGGCATGTCTATGATTGCTTTGACCTTTGCCGGATCAACCTCTATGCCTCTTCGGGAAACTATGTACCCCAATAGTTTACCTGACGTGACCCCAAAAACACACTTCTTAGGGTTTAGCCGAACTTTGTACTCTTCTAGTCTCTTGAAAATTTTGTCGAGTACCTTCAAATGATCTTTCCTTGTTGCTGATTTGGCCAATAGGTCATCTACATAATCTTCCATTATATTGTGCATCATATCATGGAAGATTGTGGTCATAGCCCTTTGATACGTGGCACCTGCGTTTTTAAGACCGAAGGGCATGACGTTCCAACAGTATGTCCCCCATGGGCATGTAAAAGTTGTTTTGTGCTGATCCTCAGGAGCGATGCAGATTTGATTATAGCCAGAGAAACCATCCATGAGGGATAGCATCTCATGTCCTGCGGTTAGGTCGACTATGATGTCAATGTTGGGCAAAGGAAAGTCATCATTTGGGCATGCTTTATTTAGGTCTCAGAAATCTGTACATACCCGAATCAGTCTATTTGGCTTTATCACCAGCACTAGGTTGGAAATCCATTCAGCATAATCTATAGACCTTATAAATCCGGCATCCAATAATTTCTTTAACTCGGCCTTGACCAATAGGGAAACTTGAGGGTGCATTTTGCGCAACTTCTGCTTGACTAGTTTAGCGTTGGGTAATAGTGGCAGATGATGCAAAACCAGCTTGGGGTCCAATCCTGGCATGTCTGCGTAGGACCATGCAAAGTTGATTTTCCGTTCTGCAAAGAATTTGTGAAATTCTGGTTTCTCTTCATCCATCAATGATGCCACAAATAGGACCATCTTGGGGTCTTCTGCAGTTGAAATGTTATCCTCTATTGTGTCCTCAATAAGCATGGCCGATTTCTCCTGTTGTACGAGAAGAAAGTCCAGTCCTCCATCTTTGGGTGCCTCAGAGAGGTTTTCACCCGCAGATTCATCCTTTATTTTTACTATTTTACCATCAAGAGGTGCCTTTCGGTTTTCACCTAGAGACGTTGCATTTTTTACTTTATTTTTACTTTTGTGACTAGAGGACCGGACAGTCTCGCCGAAGTATGCCGTGCAGTCTAAATCAATGGCAAACCCAGATTTGTGGTCCCCACTTGGTATGCCTTCTCTTAATCCCATGAATTCAGCAATGGCTTCATCATTTTGGAATGTGTCCAGAACTGGTGGTCCTTGTTGGTCCCAATCAACTAGTTCGGGGTAAACTAAGGAGATGCCATCATCAAGGCTAGTGAATTCGGGTGAGGATGCGGACAGCATGCAGATGGATTCGGTGATGTTGTAAATGAGGTTATCATCATCCAACTCTATATCGGATTCTATCCAATATTCTCCTTCACTAGTATCATGTTCGTTGTCATAGTAAGGGGTGAAGGTTTTAGAGTCCTGGTTTTCCCTGTCGTCTGACACTTCAGACTGATTGGACTAGTTAGACTGATTGGACGGATGGAATTCAGATGACAGCTGTAATGTGTCATGGGAAGTCGTAATAGGACTTTGATTGTTTGGTGCTCGTTCAATTTTGTATGTTTGCCAAAATCGTTGTTCAGAGGTCAGTTCCCCTGGTTCAATAAACAAATCATCAAGACAACAGTCACTTAGGGATCGTTCTGAGCCAAATTCCCATTCATGGGAGTCTGTTTTGGTGAGGGTTTCCCTAGTAGTCTCGACACTGTCAGAAGCATGTACTCGCTCATTTAAAAGTCCAGAGGTACGTCAATCATCATTTTTGAGTGATCCAAACCCTAATCCAAGATACTTCAGAGTTTGAAAAGTTTCTATGGGTTCCCTTTGACCAGTTTTATTTTTCCCAAGACCACTAGTACCATCGTAGCCTCTAGCCTTCATGATGTTGTAACCCTTGCCATATTTTTGAACTGGTAATGGAGGTAATGTGACTGTGTCCTTATAGATCCATCCTATGATGTCAGCAAGGTCTTCATCATTCATGTCTCCCCACTTGATAAAAACTATATTCGGTGGAACTTTGAAGGTTTCTTGAGGTTCCATTCTGAAACATGGCCGCCCATATATCTTTGGAGGAGTGGGTATTATAGTTATGTTGTATGCTGTATTTAGTTTAAATTCTCCACAGCCGAGGTCCTGGATTTTGACAGTTGATTCAGTCTTAGGGTTGGTGGAAGGTGGTGGTATGGCGGAAGCCATGGATGGAGTGGATGTGGAAGATGAAATGACCGTGGAAGGGTCAATGTATTTGGACGACGAGGAGCCAGGTGCTTCTCGATTAATAGGTACTCAGTTTTCGGAGATACCCCTTAAATTGGTACAATATTGGAAAGGGTCGGGGTCTCCGTATATGGTTACTTCTGTGCCGTCAAAAGGAAACTTGAGGCATTGGTGGTATGTTGATGGAACAACTTTTAATGCGTGGATCCATGGACGGCCAAGTAAGATGTTATATGGTAGTTCCAAATCCAGGACCTAGCAGGTGGTGTCTACAATGACCGGTCCCACTCTGAGAGGGAGAGAGATAACACCTCGTGAAGAGTGTTCCTCATCATCACATGCTTTGATCACTATACTTTTCATTGGATCTACGCACGCATCAGAGAACCCTAAAGCCTTAACCAATTTGAGAGAGCATATATTCAACCCTGCTCCGCCATCTATTAAAACCCTTCTAACTTTGTGCTTGTGGACAAACACTTCTATGTGTAATGCGTCATTGTGGTTGGTTTTAGATGATGAGTAATCATGATCCGAGAAGGTGACATGGTGCGGCGTGGTGAGATATCCCACCATAGTTTCAAACTGATTGACATCAATGTCCTTCGGGACCAATGACTCTAGAAGAGTTTTATCTAGGATTTCTTTGTGCGCAGGAGAGATACGAAGCAGCTCAAGGATAGATATTTGCGCAAGAGTCCTTCCTAGTTGGTCAATGAGATTGAACTGACTCCTGGGTTTCCACTATTGTGGGGTTGAGATAGGTTTTGGCTGTTTAGCAGATGACGCGGGTTGTGATTGCTTAGCCGACAGGCCCGGTATAATGATCTTGGCTTGTCTAGGGGGAGGTGGACCAGCTATAGTGACCTTGCTACTTCGCGTAGTAGCATTGCACTGTGGTGCTCTCTTGACTGTAATGGTATTGATGTAGTCATCGTCAGTTCTGACATTATTTATTAAATGTCCACCAGAGTAATCGTACTTGGCTCGGGCGAAGTTGGCTTGGTTTTGTGAACCTGAAGTGGAAGCATTATGGGAAGCATGATCCTGCAGTGGATTCTTGTGGATAGTGTGGTCTGAGTTAGAGTTGAATTGTGATCCACCCACTTCAATGGTGCAATTTTTGATAAGGTCTTGTATGATGTTTTTCAGTTGTCCACAGTTGGAATTTGTATGCCCTCTGACTCGATGGTACTCACAAAGTGCCTTGTCATCCCACCATGTTGGTTTGAATTGTCCTGGATCATAAGGTTTAATTTCCGGAAGTTTGATGACCCCATGCTGGATGCATTTCTTAAGGACTTCTTCAATGGGTTCACCTAAATTGGTGTATGTGCGACCCCTAGGAAATTGTCTCATTTGACGATATTGTCCTTGACTGTTTTGACCACTTTGATTGTTTGAAGCAATATTGGGAGGAGGTGTCAATGCTGTTGTTGGTCTATTTTGTTGTTGGACCCCTTTCAGGGCCAATACAAGACTTGCAGTCTTGGCGTCCACAACACCATCATTTGTAACATGCTTATTCTTGACCTAATATTTGTTTTTATCAGCGGGTGGGTTGGTGTTCATGTTTTTGGAACCATATCTCAGTTCTCCCTTTGCAATAAGGGATTTCTCAATTTGGACTCCCTTTTCCACTAATTCTGTGAAATTTGTGCAACAATGTATTTGTAATGCGAATTTTAGGGGTCCTATAAGTGTTTGAACAAACATGTCAACTTTTTCCCTTTCAGGAATGTTGATGTGACATCGACTAGCAAGGGTTCTCCATTTTTGAAAGAATGGAATAAATGTCTCACCAGAGTCTTCTTGCGTGAGATTGCACAAACTAGTGATAGAGGTATCCATGTCAATGTTGTATGTGTAATTTTTTATGAACCTTATTTTGAGCTCATCCCATGTCTGGATATCTTTTTGCGTTGAAAACCATTCAAGGGCTTGACCCGCCAAACTTTTGGAAAAAAGTTTCATCAAGTATGTTTGTTCATAGGCGATATCCATACAGTTAGTTGCGAATTCGCGAAGATGTTCGATGGGATTTGTCTTGCCTCTATATTTTGTGAAGTTGGGTAACACGTATCCTGGTGGAAATGCAGGCATGTATAAGTTCGTGTCGAATGGGTATACATCTAGGTCATATGATATTTCTGATTTCCCACCTGAAATGTACATTTTTTGCATAGCTCTCTCCATGTCCCTCATTCTTGCTTTGAGTTCATCTATGGTAGGGTCGTTTATGTTTCCGTATGTTGGATTGCCTAGTACACCATGTGTTCTTGTCAGGTGTGCATGAATGTTGGTGTATTGTGGTGGTATGGATTGTTGCGGTACGTTTGACGTATGTGGTTGGTATTGGAAGTTGTGATTAGGTGCATGTTGATGAGTATGAACGTTGGATGAGTATGTTGGGATATGTCCTCCTCCCATGTGTGTCATTATTTGAGGGATGTAGTGGCCATGACTATTATAGTGTGTTGATGATGTCATGGGTTGTGTTGTTTGGCCACCTTGTGTGAATTGCTGATTTTGAACAAGGGGGACGTTTGTATTTGTGCCTTGGGAGGTAACAACATTTGACTGTGTTGTCGTGTTGACGTTTTGTTGTTGTCCTTGGATAGAGATACGTCCTGTGGATCCTCTCAGAGGATTTTGTGAAGTACTACTGAACGGATTTTCCGAAGTTGTGTTCATGGTAGTAGATGTAGTTGTCAAGGGGGGATTGTGCTGACTTGATGATGCCCCTGTGGTATTTACTGTTGCGGTAAAAAGAGGATTGGAATAATTTTCCCATGTTGTCGAGGAGCCAAGAGTGGTTCCATCTGATTGGGGTAGTGTTGTGGATGTTGTGGATGATTGTGATCCCCCAATAGATGTAGCGTTTATTGTATTGGAGATGTTTGGAATGTTGGATGTGGTATGCGATGTCATTGTGGTGTCAAAAGGGGTGTTGTTCATAGTATTTAGGAATTGACTACTATGTGAACTGTTATGTGTGTTGTTGGCATTAGGGTCATTTAGCGTGTTAATGTCAAATCCTTGTGGTAACTTAGCTCCTTCACTCAAGAGCATAGCTACGAATCTATCTCTGTCTTGACGCGCTATTGTTTCAGCAAGCTGATAGACCTCTGGGTCTTGTGTCAATGCCTCTATGTTTTCCTGAAGTAGTTGACCATTTTCATCTCTTTGTAGGTAGAGTTCGAATGTACTGTTCGATGAGGATTGTGTTGTCACTAGAGGTTGATTGTCTAGATTAGAAAATGGATCATACAAGGTCCAGTTTAAGTCATGTGGAGGATTGTTGGGGTCTTGCCTAAAGTTTTCCATTTGTCTCTTTTGTTTTTGAAGTCTGGTTTCAACCATAAAATGAGATTGCTCAAAAGGGGATGACAACTAAATGCAAGTATGACACTATGTGAAATCTAAGTTCAAAATGACGCTTAGAATGACTAATATTTTTGGATTTTTTTGTGAATAAGGTATGCAATGTGTATGCAATGTAAGATAAGGTTATCTAAGCACTTCTAAGCTTGTTCTTTGTTTTCAATTTGGACTGCTAAAGGACTTTGTTGTAAATGACAGGTTGATAAGATCTAAGTGACTAGTGAGTCTTCCTAACTAGACTTTTGAGTTGGAAGAAATCTCACAAAAGAGCACAATGACTAAAAGGAGGTTTGATAACTTGGTCCAAAAGGGTCTAATTTTGAAAACAATGACTTTGCCAAGGTGTGCTTAAGATTTACCTAATCCTAAGTATGTAAAATGTGAACCTAGGGATAGTCTAATGTCCAATGTATGCAACGAAAAAGGAATGAGGTATGAAACCTATGGTGACTAATGCAAATTAAAGGTCAAGACTTTCAGCAATTTCAAGTTAGGTTTCTGACAGAGTCTTCTTGATGACAGAGTTTGACAACTGGTTGATAGTTTGAAGACCTCAGGTTTCAGCTGTGAAGTTTTAATTTTTAACACGCAAATGCGTCACAGTTTAGCAAATGCGTCACAGTTAAGCAAATGCGGTTCGATTTATAGATTGCGGCTTTCTGACTGTCAAATGCGACTCTATTAAGCAAGTGCAGCTTTTCAGTTGTCAGATGCATCGCGACGCCCACAGATGCGTTGTTCTAAGTTTCAGATGCAGTTTATCAGAGCATTTGCGTTGCGGTAAAATAGTTGCGGTTCGACAAATGCGACTCAGTTCAGTTTCAACATGATTTTCGTGTTGTTTTGATGGGAGTTTTGACTTGTTTGATGAATTTTTTGTTTGAACTGTGACAGAACTAGAATACACTTGACAAACACAACATTTTTTAGAAGTAAGCAAACACACATCAGATAAGCACAATCCTAAAAAGGCCAAGAGGCCAAGGGTTTGTATACTTGGTATAGCCACCTTTATACCCCGGATTGGTGATAAACACCTTTCCTTCTCGAGAGCGGATAGCTTAGAATTTTGGTGGCATTGGCTCCCCTCCATGGCTCATTAACGTCATTCGAGCACACCAAATTTGGATTCTTTGGGTAGTGACATCCCAATAATTTATATCTCTACTCAAGGGGATCAGTAGTGAGTATCTTCGAGCATGATACTATACCCTGCACTATACCAAGCATCGGCCAATAGAACGGTTGGACACTAAGACAAGAGGTGTTTAATTCGGGCATTCCGTTTGTGGGGCGTGATCCATGCGGTGAGAGTCCCCTTTCGGATCCATCTCGTCGGAACCACGCTCGTGATTCTTGGGCTTTCCCCAAGAACCCACTTTTATATACCGGCTGGAAGTCCCTCGGTGTCAGGGTGCTACTGGTCTGAGTCGTCCTGGGGTGAGTACTTTTTCCCACTAGAACAGGCCCAAGTTCTAGAGTCAGCAACCGTTTCTCTTACACCCAGGATCGCACGAATGCGCAAGGGGAGAGGATACTCTGATATACCGAATCGTGAAGGGTAAAATAACATAAAAGAATGGGTCTAGTTTTTTTATCACAAGGTTTTCACCAAGTGAGAGCATACTCACCTACCATTCCACAATCACAATCAAGCATAAACGACATGATTTCGTTTGATATGCACCAAATTCAAATGTTTGCTACTGTAAAAAAAAAACAAGCACAAAGTTTTGTTATTCCTTCTTTGACATGTGAATCTGCAAACAATGAATATTAGTAGTCTCTTATGCAATGGTCTTTGACAAACGAATGAGGATTGCAACATGCTACAAGAAAAGATTAGTAACACATGAAAAACCTAATCAAGTTAACATGCAGGAATAAAATAGAATACAAAAAAATAGAAAAACAAAGAACCAGAATCGAAAAAACCAAAAATCAGAAAATCAAAATGACAAAACCGAAAGAAAATTTTACCAGATAGATGCAGCGCGGCAGATCAAATGCGTTGCTCGGGTCATCGAATGCAGCTCGTAATATCAAATGCGGCTCAGAATATCATATGTGGCTTGGAATATCACATGTGTCTCTGTAAAACCAGAAACCAGAGAAACCTGAAAATCCAAAATTCAGAATTTCAAAACTGGAAAAAAAAAAAAAAATTACCAGACAAATGCGACGCGACAGAGAAAATGCGTCGTTCTGTTCTTCGAATGCGGCTCGTGAGGTCAAATGTGTCGCTGTAGCTGTCAGTTACGGCTTGTCAGAGCGATTGCGGCTCTTCTGTCGTCAGATGCGTCGCGACGCATCAAATGCATCACAATATTTTAAAAAAAAACACTTGCGTCGATCTGTACCTGTACCTGCAAAACAACAAAAAACAACAAAAAACTGTACGAAAACCAAGAAAAACGACGTCGAGTTCACCAATGTAATGAAGGGAAAATCGGAATTGTTAAAGGGGTTAGCACAATAACATTAAAATCCATTGAAATAACAAAGCACAAAGGAAATAAACATGAAAAAAAAAGGAACAAAGTTACCCTAGGTCTTCATCTTCCATGCTTCACCTTTGTTACACCTCCTAGCTTGCAGTAAATAGAGATGCCCTCATATTTCAAATGAGCAACTATGACTAAGGACAAAGCCCTATGCAAGTGTTGAAGGATTTGTATAAAAGAAATGAACTCATAATAGACTAAAATGACAATGACTGCAAATGACAATGACTGCAAAAATAATAATTGCCTAAGTTAAAATCTGAGCATGAGAGAGAGCCAAATGAGAACAAAATTGCCATTTTATAAAAACTGCAATTTTGAATGTGTGGCCAGGATGAGAAGATGACAAATACCCTAGAATCAATGGTCAAGATTGAATGTTGCAGTGTGAAATAGGGTTAGGTCAAAATTAGGGCAATGATAAGGATGAAGGGTTGAGATTGAATTATAAAATAATTCAATCAAGGGCTGAAATTAAATGAGATGTCAAGAGATAAGATTGGCACGGACAAAGAGGTTGCTGGCGAAATTAAATAATAAAATTTATTTACTCCAGGTGACCAGTAAATAATTTAAATATAAAGATATTATTTAAATATGGAGGAATGTGACAAAAGGAATTATTTTGAATTAAATGATGATTTAATTCAAAATTCCAGAGAGTGGGCTAAATTAAATATAAAAATTTATTTAATTTGATGAGAGAAGAGGCTAATGAATAATTAAATAATCAAAATAATTATTTAATTATAGTGGAAAATGGACAAAAATTAAATAAATTAGAATCTATTTAATTTTAAAAGAAGGGGACTTAATTAGTGATGTAATTAAATAAATAAGATTTATTTATTTAATAACCAAGAAGAAATAAATGACCAAGGGGAATTAAATAAATTAAGAAATTTATTTAATTAGAGGAAGGCCTAGGTAATTAATGACGTATTAGATAAATAAATAACATTTATTTATTTAATAATCAAGGAGAAATGAATGACAAAAGGGGGATTAAATAAATTAAGAAATTTATTTAATTAGAGGAAGACTTAGATAATTAATGACGTATTAGATAAATAAATAATCATTTATTTATTTAATAATCAAGGAGAAACAAATGATATGAATTAATTAAATAATTATGAATTATTTAATCAATAGTCGAATGTGGACCAGGGACATAATTAAATGACTTAATTATGCTAAGACGAAAGTGGTAAAATGAACCTTGTAGGCCTAGGTCATTTTTAGGTGTCTACAAGATGTTTTTGGAGTTTTTTGAAATGTTTTGAGGATTTTATTTTTATTTTTCAAGATTTTACAAATGTTTTGAGTTTCAAATTTTTAAATGTTTTGGGGTTTTCTGAGATTTTGACCAAGAGACTAACCTAAAGACCTATCCTAGGGGCCTCGAGGGTTGATCAACAGATGATCCTTTCCTACGTTATACACACAGAGACTACATAGTTCAACTGACACAGAATCGATTATTGATGAGATATGAATAAATGGATTGCCAATTTATTATGATGGACTCCTAAAGGACTGACCTATGTGTCTCGGGGGATGATCAAAGATCAACCTTGCCTACATTCAAGGCTCAGAGACTCGTAGTACGAGAGGATGACTTTTTTTTGAATTTTTGACTAAATCTTTGCCCTGTTTGGGGATTTTTAAATGTTTTAAATGTTTTTGTATTTTCTAATTTTATCAATGTTTTTTGGATTTTCTAATTTTTTGATGTTTTTGGATTTTCTGATTTTTTGATGTTTTTGGATTTTCTGATTTTGGGATTTCAAGAACATACACAAATCCGATCCATTGAGAACATGACCCTAGCATGAACAATAGACTACTTTGATAAAGACATGGAAAATTGACCTTGAGAATGGGTTGAGTAGTACTATGAGGGATCATGACACGAACACAGGACCAAGCTATGATGCGGATGTGGAACAAATGATGGATGGAGATATGGAATGTGATGGATGATGGAAGCGCAATGGATGGATGATGTAGAACGAGTTGTGAAGATCTTAGTGGATGGAAAGTGCTTATCTACACAAGGAACCTATTTTCGAGGTTTTCACCAAGGTACTTGCCCAAAGTGCCACTGAAGTGGTTTTCACTAGAGGATGATTGTTTCTTTTTACTATTTTTAATCATTTTTTTTATTTTTATTTTTATTTTTTTGTCACCATGATGCTTGTTTACTAGGTTTTCATCAAGGTAACCATTTTTTAAGGACATTTTTTGATTTTTTTATTTTTTGGTTCTATACCTTGAAAGATTTAGGCATAAAAATTTTGAGATGGGAGTTATTGATGGGCTCCTACAAAGGCTCCCCTTCGAGTGTTGATAGCTGATATGCCCCTGACTTATAGCTTGTTGTGATGATGAATGGTCCCAACTAGTTGGGTTCAAATTTTCCTTTGTCATTTGGATTCAAAATGCTTTTTTGATTCTCCTTTAGGACAAGTTCTCCGACCTGGAATGTTTGACTCCTAATTTTCTTCTTATAGATCCTCTTGAGTCAATTCTGATAGACTTGCAAATGATTTAAGGCATAAATACACTTCTCATACAGTAGCTCCAACTCATTCAATCTTGATACTCGGTATTCTTCATCTATGATGAGGTTTTGCAGTGATATTCTCAATCACAGAAGCTCAATCTCGATGGGTAATATGGCTTATGATCCATAGACCAGGGAGAATGGGGTGACACCTGTGGGTGTATGGATGCTGGTTCAACAGGCCCAGAGGGTAGGATTTAGCTACAGATGTCAATCACAACCTGCATCATTGACTATCTTTTTGAGGATTTTTAGAATGGTTTTATTGGTGGCTTTTGCTTGGCCATTGCCTTGGGGATGATATGGAGTGGAAAATCAATGTATTTTGAATTTGTCGCAAAGTTCACAAACATTCTAATTCTTGAAAGGTGTCCCACTATCTAAGATAATAGCTTGGGGAACACTGTATCAGCATATTAAGTAGTTTAGGATGAATTTTGATATCTGCTTTCTCATGATGTATGTCATGGGGATGGCTTCCACCCACTTGGTGAAATATTTGGTGGCAGTAATGAAAAAATTGTTGCCATTGGATGATGTGGGAGTGATTTTTCCAACAAGATTGAGACCCCATTGCGAAAAGGGCCATGGTGTGACAATCAGATGGAGCTCTTGAGCTAGAGCATCAATGAGGTCCCCATGTTGCTGACATTGTAGAAACCTTCTAGTTTAGTGATGCAAAGGAGGGTGGAGGAACATTCAACCAAGCTTTGAAAACCAAACACCAACTCAAAAATCAAATAACTAGCACAACTTCCATAGGGTCAGCTCTATGGCTTCCCAATTCATAACTAAGCAACTGAAAGACCAATTCCTCAAAGAAAACTGTAAGAACACCCACTGATCATCCATATAGCATCCATATTCCATCAAAAAGACATTTCCAAGCTTACAAGTAAGATTCATTTGTCAAAACATAGAAAAACATTAAGCCACCGTATCCAAGGGCTAGTAGAATTAGCCCACATTTACAAACAAAGTACCTTTTAAATTGACTTTCACCTTACCAACTCTTGGACAATCACAAATTGTGGCATAAAACAAAAGATTCACTGATCAAAACCTCCATACTACCCTTCTATACTATTGTTCCAACAAACCCTCCCTTTCCTTCCTAAAAACTAGGGCTTATTGAAAGTCCTATACCCAAATCACTTGTAGACCTAAACCCACTTGAATCCTTCATATTTCCACCTTCATATGCTCAAAACATCTTAATATTTTACTGCTCTCATGTTTTGCACATACTTCCTTTGTAAACCACCTAATTTTCCACTCTTTTCACCCCTTTACCATAGGGTTTCTAGCTTCCTCACACAACCAGTCACTTACAGCCACTCAAAACTTTTAGATAACATCAAATACACCTACCAAGGCCATCTTCTAGGGTTTCTACCCAGGTTTCCATTCCCTATAGACTTTTCACTTGCTCTAGCCTTGACTCCAAGGCCTAAAACTCAGTTTTACAACAGGGCAGTGTTGTTAATCTACCTTCAATTCTCTTCCACCACAAGGAGGATCATACCTATACTTACCCTACTTTACTTAGGCCCATTCCTCTGAGTTACAGCCTGCACAGAAGGAGGAATGGCCCTTCAACACACATTGAACTTCAAAACCCTACTGCCCCTGTTTCAGACCAGTCAACAAAAAATTCACTTCAATAGGCTTTATTCACAATAAGAACTCTCAAGAAACAATATAAAATAGTGAAAACTCTGTCCTTTGATGGTTTTAAGGCATTTCAAAGTTTCAACCTACTGTACATAACCATACACAGGTCAAGAAATGAAAGAAAAACTAGAAAATAATTGGAAAATAGAACTTTATATTAATTTTATCTTTTCAAATGCTACAACCAACCTCTCTCGAGCCTTCAAGAGGCCATTTAAACATTTTCCAATCCAAACTACCCGTGGAATGCCTATAGTTGACCACAAACTACCTTAACCCTTACATTGCTTAATTTTGCATTGTTTGACAATTTGTTAACAATAAACACAATATTATGCAAACTTTTGCACTTTTGGAATAAATAACCTTAAAAACCCCCCAATTACATGAAAAATAGTCTCAAAGACCTTATTTAACATTAATTTACTCAAATGCCCCTAAATTCCTAATGCCTTCCTTGAAAGGATAAATTGTTGAAACTGTGTGTACTGGGTGCTCCTGCGCCATTTAGTCATGTGCTTCTCTTTCCATGGTGGGCCAATAGTACCCCATCCTCAACAATTTCTTGGCCAAGTTCATTCCACTCAAGTGCGAACCACAAATACTGTTATTTACCTCAGTTATGGCAGTCAATGCCGCCTCAATGTTTAAGTAGTGTAATAGGGTTCCTTCTATGCTCCTACGGTAAAGGGTATTTCCTAGGATGACAAACCGGGATTCTTTCTTGACAAAGGTTTTCTTAAGGTTTGCAGTTATGTCAGCTAGGATAACTCCTATTCTAAGATAAGTGTATATTTCATGGTACCAAGGATCACTAGGACCAATGATTTCGCACACAAATTCTGATTCTAGTACCTTGAATGTAGGCATGAGAAGCTGCTCTACTAGGAATTCATGTTTTGGGACATTACGAGGGATGTCTAGTAGAGATCCAATCATTGCCATGGCATCTGCTACTCTATTGTTTGCTCTGGGAATCTGCTCAAATGTGATATCAATGAATGATTCTTTGAGGCTTTCAACTAACTTTTTGTATGGATTCAACTTATCATCCTTTGTTTGGTACTCATCGTTCACTTGATTTATTATGAACTAGGAGTCTCCATATACCTTGAGAGCCATGATATGCCGCTACACTACTATTCTAAGTCCTATGGTTAAAGCCTCATATTCTGCAATGTTGTTAGTGCAGGGGAATTCCAATTTGTAGGATCTAGGTATGCAGTCCCCTTGTGGAGTGATGAAAAAGAACCTGGATCCTAATCCATGCTATGTGTAGGAGCCATCAAAGTAGAGCTTCTAGTGATCAGCTATGCTGAGATTGAAGATGGATTCATTCGGAAACTCTAATATGAGTGGATTCTCTGAATACATGGGTGCTTCTACAAGCTAATCTACGATCACCTGGCCTTTGATTGCTTTTTGTTCCACATACTCAATTTCATATTCAAATAGAATCATGACCCACTTGGCCATCCTTCTTGTGCATGACCTTTGATACTAGGTATTTGAGGGGGTCAATTTTGCCAATGAGTTTGATTTTGTGTGCCAACATGTAGTGTTTGAATTTTTGTGAAGCAAACACTACTGCTAGATAGGATTTTTTGATGAAGGAGTAGTTTAGCTCGTGCCTGACCAATTTTCATTCCAATTTTTGGTCTGATTGATGTAGTATATGTCCCTTTCTATCCAATTTTCATTGTGTTGAGCTAGGAGAATACCAAGGGCTACTATTGTTGTTGATATATAGAGGATTAGTGGCTTTCTTGGAATTGATGGCATGAGGACCAAAGGTGTGAGCAAATATTCTTTTATTTTGTTGAAGGATTCTTCACACTTTTCATCCCACTTGTATGCTACCCCCTTGTGGAGTAGGTGAGAATAAGGAATTTTCCTGTCTTCCAGTTGTGCTATGAATCTATGGATGGACTAAAGCCTACATTGGAGGCTTCTCAATTCTTTCAATGTTTTGGGTGCCTCCATCTCAAGGATTGATTTTACCTTGGTGGGATATATCTCAATACCCCTCATTAACACTATGTATCTCAACAGATTTCTTGATTGTACACCAAAGATGCACTTCTTTGGATTTAAACGAACCTTGTATTCCTCTAGCCTGTCAAAAATAGCTCTCAAAGTTGCTATGTGATCTCTCCTTTTTCTAGATTTTGATAGTATGTCATCAATGTAATCTTCCACAGTTTTATGGATCGTGTCATGAAATATTAACGTCATGGCCCTTTGATAGGTGGCCCCAGCATTTTTTAGGCCAAATGGCATCATGTTCCAGAAATAGGTCCCCCATGGAAAGTGAAGGTCGTTTTGTGTTGGTCTTCTTTGGAAATCACTATTTGGTTGTACCCAAAGAAACTGCCCATTAGAGAAAGAATTTAATGTCCCACTGTCATGTCTACAATCATGTCAATGTTAGGTAACTTAAAATCATCTTTCGGACCTGCTTTGTTAAGGTCTCTGAAATTCATGTAGATACAGATGCCCCCATCGGGTTTTGAATCAGGAACCAGATTTGATACCCATTATAGATAGTCAATTGGTCATATGAATCCCGCATCCAGTAGCTTCTTCAATTCCATTTTGACTAGCAAGGTGATCAAAGGATGCATTTTTCTCAATTTTTGTCTAACAGGCTTTGCTTCAGGGTAGACTGCTAGGTGATGGACCATAATTTCTAGATCAAGCCTGGGCATGTCAGCATAGCTCCATGCAAAGTTTACCTTTCTCTCCTTTAAGAAGGCTGCTAGGAGCTCTTGTTCCTCTTATAGTAATGACTCAGCATAGAATGTGATGTGCGGGGTTTTCTCTATCCCCAAGATGATTGGGTTACATTTTTTGGCTAGAACTATTGATTTTTCCTGATCTAGAGCTCTAAGAGGAAGATTGAATCCCCCATCCTCAAGCACCTCAAAGATTTTTTCACCATCAGATGTGTCCTTTCTTTTTACTATTTTTGGGTTAGAGAGTGCCACAGTGTGGTTTTCACTCAAGGACCTAGAGATTATTCTCAGTTTTTCAATTTTGTGACTAAGGGATTCAATCATTTCCCCATAGTATGCATGTGTGTCTAGCTCAATGATAAATATAGCTTTATGATCCCCACATGGAATATTATCTTGTAGTCCCATGAACTCTGAGAGTATCTCATCATTTTCAAATGTGCCAAGAATTGGCAGTCCTCCTTGGTCATGATCAATGAGTTGGGGGTAGACTAGCTTTATCTCATGGGATTGGTTTTCAGACTCATAGGATAGGTTGTTGATCATAAAAAGGTTAGAGTCATCAAATAGTGTGGGTATACCTCTCTTAGGTTTGTCATCCTCACTACTACACACCTCAATGATGTTGAAGGTGAAATTGTCTAAAGGAAGACCTAATGATACGAGTAATTTTAGGGCAGCTACCGTTTGTTGAGGAGTTTTGACTTTCTTAACCAGGGGATTTTGGCCATGTATGGTTATACTTAGAGGGGTACATTTGAGGCCAAGATTTTTCATTCACGTCTCAGGAATAATGGGTATTAGATGCTCGTTGTCATTTTTCCCAAGCTTTATGTTTCTAGCATAGCCCATGGCGAGCATCATTTGAAAGCCTTTATTGCTATCATCCATTGGTAGATTGGATGTTGGTCTATTTTCTTGATATAGGAGATGGAATGGATCTCCTTCTATTATTTTTTGCTCGATATCTCCCCAACTTCTAAAGCTGGAAGATCCTACAGTGAATGTTTGGGATGAAGAGGCATCATTTGATTGTGGCCGTCGTCATGACCTTGGAGATTGTGGTAACTCTCCTACCACAAAAGCATTTTTTGGGATTGTATAGTGTCCACATCCATTGTCCTAAATTATGACCTTAATATTGAAGATGGCGAGGATGGAGGGTGTCTCTGTCACAGAAGTGGATGCGAGAGTATCTGGATCAATATACGAAGTTTATGGGCCTTCATCATTTTTAGGCACTTGGGGCGATTTTGTAATATTTTTCCTCTAGGATTTTGCAGTAAGAGAATGGTTCGAGATCCCCATGGATAGTGATCTCTTGGCCCTAGTATTTGAACTTGACACATTGATGGAATTTTGATGCTACTACTTGTATTGCATAGATACATGAATGCCCTAGGAGAATGTTGTAAGGAAAATCAAGGTCCAGGACCTGACAAGTAGTTTCCATAATTGTTGGCCCTACTTGAATAGGAAGTTGTATAGTGCCTTGAGACACTCTTTCTTGATCATCATATGCCCTGATTGTGATGCCTTTTCCTTTTTCAATGGAATCCTCAGAAATTTTCAAGTTCTTTATGAGCTTGAGGGAGCAAATGTTTAAACCTGCATCCCCATCCACCAAGACCCTCTTGACCTTGTTCTTATGGATCAAGACTTCCAAATGGAGTGAGTGGTTGTGAGATGGTTGAGTGGGGAAGTCTTGATCGAAGAATGTAAGAAGGTTTGGGGTAATGATGTTTCTGACCATAGCTTGGAATTGTTCCGCATCAAGATTCGCGGAGACAGTGGATGAAGCCAATGCTTCCTCAAGGATTTTTCGATGAGCTGATGAGATTTTCAGCAACTCCACGATGGACATCTAAGCTGGGGTTCTTTGCACTTGGTCAAGGACATTATAGCCATTGGGAACAGATCTTGAGTTGGAATTGGATGCTCTGTTTGGATGAGATGACCCTACAATGGTGATTTTTCTGCCTCTTATGGTGACTCCACAATCAGCATGGGCTCCTTCTATGGTGATAGTAGCACAATATTCATCTAGGGATGTGATGACATGGTCGTATACATGATTCACACTCTTGAAGGCACCCTTTCCCTTATCATTGTTATTTTTCCCTTTGTTGTTATGATTGGGTATTGGATTCGTGTAGATTTTGAGATTTTGATTTCTCGTTGGTTGCTCTACATTTATGATTTTTTGATCAATGAGGTCTTGAATCAAGTTTTTTAACCTCATGCAACTGGCAGTTGTGTGTCCCTTGATCTTGTGGAAATTTCAAAGGTGATTTTCATTGTACCATGGCTGTTTGACCAAGGGTTCTTGATAATTGTCATAAGTGGGGATTGTGATGAGTTTTTCTGCCACTAGCCTCTTCATGATGGATTCAGTTGATTCCCCAAGGGCTATGTACTTCCGCTTGGGGGAGTTTTTGTTTCATTGGGGTGGTCCCATTTGATTGTTTAAATTATTGATCATTTGATTATTTGGCTATTTTGTTGCCATGTTAGCTTGATGATTATTTTCATGGTGGTTTTGGGGTTGTTGTTGGGGTGCAAGTGTGTTTTGTCAAGGAGCGACAACTTTTGTGTCAACAACACCATCGTTGGTAATGTTTCTTTTCTTTTCCCATGTGTGAGGTTTGTCATTGTAACTAGTGGATGGGTGATTGTTTTTTTGTTCAGGGTATGCACGTGGCCCTCCTTGTGTGATAAGGGCTCATTCAATGTTAAGTTCCTTGGAGATCAATTGGTCATACATGGTGATTCCTTGCACTTTGAGATGGAATGCCAAGGTTCCATCAAGATTTGAGATGATGGTGCAAAATTGTTCTTCTGGAATGACCCATTTGCTCCGATTGGCCTTGGATCGCCATCATTGTAGGAAGGAAGCAAATGATTCATTCTTACCTTGTTTCAAAGCTGATAGTTCCTCTAGACTGACATCCATACTGATATTGAATGGTTAATTTTTTATGAATGTGTCTACTATCTCTTGGAACTTCTTGATGCCAGGAGGGATGTGAGAGAACCACTCCATGGTGTGGCCAGCCAAACTTCTAGGAAATAGCCACATCATGTAGGAGTAAATGGTGACTCCTCAAAACCCCCAAGATCAGTTAAGACCAAAACCACTTCCACAAGAGAGAGAATGGCAAGAATGCTTTCTTCATAATGCAAAATTGATTAATGGTTGAATTACTTGATATAAGCTTTAATTCACATGTACAAGAGATACCTTGCTTACATGGGCAAGGTTGAGAGATAGGAATGAATATGATGTTGACAAATGTCATGATCCTATGACATGAGACAACCAACAACCTAATCACCTAGGAAATGATGCATCCTAGCTAGATAAGATAAGTTCTAGAAAAGCCAACTAAGACTTCTAGAAGGAATCTTTTATCCTAAGTAAACTTAACCATGTGAATATGTCCCCTAATTACCTAGTGAATGAATTAGCTAGGTACAAGACAATTATTCACACCAACACCCCCCTTAAGTGCAACTTAGGGAGAAGATTATTATGCACACTACTATGGGTCCCAGCTACTAGGCCATGTTAGGTACCCATTTACAATGCAAATGCAAATATGCAATCTCTCACAAGCGAAGAAAAGGAGAAAACCCAATGGTACAAAACTCCTCTCCAAAAGAGAGAAACAAAACAAGACAACATGATGTATGGAGGACTCAATGATACCCCCCAAGGACAACATGCATCATGTATATACAATAAATTACCTCCCCATAAGAGAGAAGTAGAGAGATGAGATATCCCCCCCATAATGTATGATCACCTGCAAACATGGTTAAAGTCTGAAGACAAAACAAAATCCAATGCCTACAAACAATGTTTCTCCCCTTGGGAAGAATATACACCAAGTACAAATGCAGGAATGATTCCCATTCTAGATAGGAATTAGGAGGAAGAGGAATCCATATGTAGGAAGATTGTGTCTCTGAAATCTGCTCATGTGTTGCCAATCTATTGGATGATGAAGATGATGCCACAATCCAATCAGGTACATGCCTAATCACAACAAACTGTGACAAACCAGGAACCAATGGAAACTGATCTTGAACAAGCTCCAAAGACAAACATGAAGTGACAATAGTTGATCCATGACTATCATCAAATAAGAGAGGTAAACCCTCAAATTGGTCCTCCAAGTCTGAAATGTGAGACTCCACAAACAAAGAAGCAATGTCTGTCAAATAAGAATCCCAATCAGGAAGACTATCAGATACCTATTGCAATGAATCAATGGTAGTACTCAATGACTCATCAATAGAAGATGAAGAATCTAAAACCTCAGAAGCATCTGCAATCTCATCCAAAGGATCATAGGCATGGGTTATCAACTCTGAAGAATGAAGAAGCACATGTGAGTTGGAAAGAGGACCTTCAAGAGATGGAGAAGAATCATGATCTTCATGCACCTCTCTAATGTGATTCCAAAGAGAATGAGGACATTGGAAGTGAATAAGTGTCTCCAAAAAGTCATCATCTACGTTTTCAAAAATAACTCTAAAGACAGCAACACTGAAGCCTTTCCAAATGCAATACTCATCAGCTATGCTAGGACAAGGAACTTTATCAAACAAATAGGACAATAGATTCCTCTCACCAAGATGAGTGAGTATTAAATTACTCCATTGCCTATAGTTTCCTTTCTCCAAAGTAATTAAGTCATCCATTTACAAAGATATGAGCTTCAAAAACCAAAAATAGAGATCTATCTTCAACCTAGAAAATATGGCACAAAACTACAAAATCTCTACAAAATATCTACACCACTAAAAATTTGACTCTTCCAGCTTTCCGACGATATCTCGTTTCTGGATAATGGCCTCTGTATGCAAAAGTTATGATAAAATAAAAAAAGGGCTCGTAAAAGGGCACTTGGGGGCAAAATAGAAACCTTGAAGGCTATCTGGGCACAAAATTTGCGCACTTGGGGGCTACAACTAGCTCATCCATATGACCATACCGGGCAACAAATGAAAAATAATAAACACCACCAATATAAACCGTTGACTTTATAAGCAAGGGTTTATTAATATAAACAAAGCTTTTAATATAAAAACTCTGCCAAATAATATTGTACCCACTGACATGCCGATATTAATAAAAGCCAGTGGAGAAAGTCATACCCACTGTGCAAACCGAAGATCAGTGTACCCGCCTGATAAGAGAGATGACAAGCAAATGTGGCATTTAATCAGATGAAAAGGATGATTTGACTAGGTGATGAAGCTCAAACCATAAGCCGACGATGTGGTTGGGTTTATAAAAGCCAAAAAACCTGCGAAATGAATGTACTGGTGATGTCGGGTATATAGTCAATGACCATACAATGTGATTTGATAGCCAATTGAAGTGTAGCAACTAGATCGCTGATGGAGGAATGACCAAGGTACTACCGATAGGGAGTACAAATGATGCCAACGTAGGTACCAGGTACCAACCAGAACCGGGGGAAGGATAGTGGCAGGAGATGTGAGTAGATTCAACCACGACGACAACCAACGCGGCTGGATCTGAAGAATACGACGCCTATGGAATGCTGATTCTTCAAACTTGCAAATTTACCATGTACTGTAGATGCAACGGGCTGACAAGTCTACTAATGACGCTGACCTTATGACATGACCCTTGGATCTTATCACAGCGAATCCGACGGACATAGAATTGACAACAAGTGACACAGGGAAGTACCTTTGAATATAGATCGGACATCGATGGACTTTGTACAAACCAACGATGACCAAATCTATGCCTGCTGAAGGTACTAATGATGCAGGATCTACAGGATTATGCTAACTAATACAAGATATGTGCCTCGAAAAAAATATTTTTCCAAATAAATTGCCTGTAATTACAAAAATAGCCCAAAATAATTTTGCCCCAAAATTATCAACAAATCGTAGAAAATATTTTTCTGAAAATATTTTTTTGCGAAAATATGAAAATCATACCGCACAGGGGTTGTTCCAACAAAAAAAAAATCGCCTCAAAAACAACTTTACCCAAAATGGACGAATTTATAGTCAAAATTCATCTGCGGAGCCTTCTAAACTCAATTGTGAGGTTATTGAAACCCAAATCTACATCCAACAAAAATCTTCAAGCCAAAATATAACCCTCGGATCTGGGAAGGAATCTGCAACACCTGGAGAGCTCTGATACCATGTAGGAGTAAATGGTGACTCCTTAAAACCCCCAAGATTAGTTGCGACCAAAACCACTTCCACAAGAGAGAGAATGGCAAGAATGCTTGCTTCACAATGCAAAATTGATTAATGGTTGAATTACTTGATATAAGCTTGAATTCAAATGTACAATAGATACCTTGCTTATATGGGCAAGGTTGAGAAATAGGAATGAATATGATGTTGACAAATGTCATGATCCTATGACATGAGACAACCAACAACCTAATCACCTAGGAAATGATGCATCCTAGCTAGATAAGATAAGTTCTAGAAAAGCCAACTAAGACTTCTAGAAGGAATCTTTTATCCTAAGTAAACTTAACCATGTGAATATGTCCCCTAACTACCTAGTGAATGAATTAGCTAGGTACAAGACAATTATTCACACCAACACATCAGATACATATCATCATATGTGACTTCCATGCAATGCACCTGGAATTCCCTAATGTGATCTTCAGGGTTTCCCGTCTCATGGTATTTATTAAATTTGGGGATTTCAAATCCCTTTGGGAATGGTTCCATTGCAAGACTTCTTTCAAACGGATAAGGACACAAGTTTTTGGGTGTTTTCATGGTTTTCCCTTACTAAAGATCAAGAATTTGTTGTGAGAGCAACCTGATTTGCGTTGTCACATCATTTTTTGGATCAAGGGGTGGAGTGAAGGTGTTTTGTGATGGTTCAATTGTTGGCAGGATGGGTGGGTTGGTTGGTGTTTGCACATTTTTTTGGGCCAAGTGTGCTTACAATTGTTGTTGTACCAACAATGCTTGTTCTCATTTTTGTTGTTTTCAAGCACTAATAGTGCTTTTTTTTTAGCTTCTTGTTGTTTTTGCACCAATAATGCTTGTTGTTGGGCTACTAATCAAGTTGCTTCTTGCTACTCTTGGTATTGCTTCAGCACTTGTTGATATGCTTGTTGTTGGGCTACTTGTTGTTGTTTGAGGTATTGTTCTTGTGCCTATGCTTGCACTTGTGCTTGTGGTTGTGTTCATGCTTGTTGAGCTTGGTATTGGGCTTGAGCTTGCACTTGTGCCTAAGCCTAGGCTTGTGCTTGTTGGGAAGCTTGTGCAATCTATGCGGCTTGTGCGGCCTGTGTAGCTTGCGCGGCTTGAGCAGCTTGTTGTTGTAATAGGGATTGGGCTTGAGCAACCTTCTGTGCTTGTTTTGCTTGTTGCACTTGTTGTGTGGCTTGAGCGACTTGAGTAGCTTGGGTGGCTTGTTGTGCAACTAATTGTGTTTGTGCTTGCTAGGCGGCTAGTTGTGCAGCTTATCAATTTTGGATTTGTTGAAGTTCCTTTTGATACGCAGCTTGTTGAGCAACTTGTAATGCAATGCTATATTGGCTTGATGGATTTGAATTGGGTGGTGGTGGTGGTGGTGGTGGCAGATTTGGAATGGTGTTTGTTGTGCTGATGAGAAGCACTGTCATATTGATGATTGGCATTTGGCTGGTGGATGGTGCGATAGATATGCTTGGTCCTTGAGAGACCATTTTTTGAGCTATTTTGGGGATGGTTGATGATATGGTGGTGGTGGTTTGCATTATCGGGATGGTTTCCATCTGTTGTTGTGATATCCATGGCAAGATGGGAGGATTTGGTATGATATTTTGATTGATGATCGAGGGATTGGTTTGATTTTGTTGATTGACGTTTGGTAAAGGGGGAAACCCTAAACTGAGAGGTGATGTGGATATTGATGGAAAGGGTGGAAGTGGTGAAAAAGTGAGTGGCATACTCCCTTGAGTAAATTATGAAGATGTAGGGTCAAAGATGCCACTGGTCCCAATAAGTCGCCTTCTCCTTGCAAGGTCATGGGAAGAGAAGTTTGAGGTGTTGAATGAAATAATGATGATGGGTCATTAGGATCATGAAAGGTGAGGGGGACATATGGATGTGATGGATTTTGAGGTATGGATTGCCCCAAGATGGTGTTTGTGTCCAAATTTTATTTTTTACTAGGGGGTGTGTTTGTAGTGCATTTAGAAATACGCTTCCCTTGTTAACAATGGGTTGAGTTGGAGAAATGGATGATGTAACTTGCGGGATGGGTTGAGTGATGCTTTGGAATGGAGATGTGATGAGATTGGGGGTATGGATGAAATTGGAGGCATGACCCCAAAAGATGGTTCCACAATAGTGCTCACATCAAAATTGGAAGGGAGTTTAGCCCCTTGTTTTGCTAATTCAAGAATGTATAGTGAGGGATTGAGTCTCATCTTGATGTTGATAATTCTATGATTCTCAAGATTTTGGACCACTTCAACGATCTCATCTTGTGTCATTCCAAAGGAATTATTGGTGATATCCTCTACTTGACCTTCCTCTTCAGGATTTTGTGATGATGAAGGAAAGTTAGTTACAGGATTGCTTGATCCAGTGAGATTCATTTTATAATTTGTTTGACTTAGGTCACTTGAAGTGGATGTTTCTTTGTTGGCTTCCATGTTCCTCTTGCGTTGAGATCTAGTTTGCATCATAAAACAAAGATCAATTTTCAAGAATGTGGGAGATGAATCTCTAATTCTTTGGATTGATCTAATTTTAGGTACGAAAGAAAAGATTTAGGATCATTTAAGGATCAAAGTTGTGATGATGAAATGTGTGAAATATGGATGATATGGATGGTGAAACTATTAGAAGATCTTGAGGGGATGCTAGACTTTTTGGGAATTTTTTGGATTCTTGGATTTGTTTTGGATTTGGATTTTGGATTCTTGAATTTTTTGGATTTTGATTTTGTATTTTGAATTGCTTTGATTTTTGATAATGAACAAATAGATCCCAAGATGTTGGATGTTATCTATGGGATGGACTTGCTCACAAGAGGATAATTTGACTAAGTGTAGGGAGAAGGATGCATCTACCCACACCTAACCAAACAAGATGACAATTCAACTATGCATATGGAGAAGGATTCATCTACATATACCTAGCTAAACAAGATGATTTGATGTTTAATTCAAGGATTTGCCAAAAAGTCTAGCATGAAGGATGATTTCAAGATCTTCAAGAGTTGTTGGTGAGATGATTTTGGTTTGATGTTTGAAAGATGGATGAAGGTTTTGGTTTTGATCCTATGTGTAACTTAAGAGACTCTTGTTTACAAGACTCAATTTTGAAGAACATACTTTACTCTAGACAAGATTTTCAAATTCTCGAAAAAGATTTGGATTCTAACAATAATAGACTGAATACAAACTGGGATTATTTCTCCAAGCTCTTTTGTAAAATTTGAAAACTAATTGTTGTGCAGTTTTTGCACACACGCCCCACTTGGAGTAGGGACCCTCTTTTCTGGTGTCTTTTGACCTTTGGTTTTATTAGACTTATCTTTTAGGGTCTTGACATGTTGGTCTCACTGGCTTTGACCTTACCTTGAGGTTGGAATTGATTAAAATTGAGTTTTAAGCCAAGTCTGAGTTTTCACCTGGATCCAGGATTTTCCAGCTCTGGCGGATTTTCCCGGGCCCTGGTTCCTTGTCTGTTCCTGGCTCAATTCTCTGAATCCGGGTTTCTGCTTGATCCCGGGATTTTCCGGTCCTAGCGGATTTTCCCGAACTCTACCAAAATCTCGATCTTCGTCATTTCCCCAGTTTCTACATTTCTGCAAAATCCGTGTTTCCGCACATCTTGGGATTTTCGGGAATTTTGTTTTGCGCCCGGGTTTCTGGACTTGTCAGAAATGTCTTGTCGCGCATTCATGACCAAGGTACCTTTGCTCAGATGGGTATAAGGGCGGATTTAGGGCATTTCAAGCATCATTCTAAGTTCATCTATTCTCTTGCTTTTGCTCTGGCGATTAGGAATTCCATTCGAGCTTTGAGGATCGATCTTGACTCGTGTGCGTGAGAATTGTTTGGGTGCCAGTGTCTGGATTTTTATTACTTGGACGTGTTTATTGTGTGGTCATCTTTTCGAACTCGAATTTCATCAACATCGATCCATGGTATGTTATCATCGCCCTTTCGTTTGCTTGCATGGTGATTGAGTGTTTCTGCATTGGGTGTTGTTAATTTTGGGTCGGCCCTTGCTTGATTTTGATTTCATATTTATAGAGTTGGGGTTAGATTCGTTTCTTCGGGTATTTCTCTTTTTGTGCCCTATGAGCTTGCGTTTATCCATTAGATGGCATGTGCATCCTTTAGACGGGGTTCTGGGTTAGATTGTTTGCCTTCTTAGTGCAGAATCTGCCATATTGTGCGAGGTTAGGGTTTTCTTCAGGGTTTGGCCCAGAACGGATATTTCGTTATGATTGAGCGATTTTGTCCCTGTATCACGCTGACCCCCCCGTCCTATGAAGATTCGGGTGCTTTAGGTAAATCCTTAGTTGATATTTTAAACCTTAAAGTTTCCCCTGGTTTTAATGGCGGAGGTCTGGTTATTCAGATTAGGGCATCATTGTTTTTCCCTAGGGATTCATCCTTTGAGAGCTTTTGAGAAGTTGAAATCCTTTTCATCCTGAGTATTGTTGATTATTGTCAGTTTCGAGACCATTAGAGCTCAGGTAGAAGAGATCTCATGATCATTTGGCTTTTGGTTCGCGTTTCATCGTTTTTCACGTTTCCGAGGTCCTCACGGAATTCCGCTGCTTTCGGATTTTCCCGGTTTGGGCTTATTCCGCAGGCTGGGGTAATTTCTGGAACATTTTAAGTTGTCCACGAAAATCCGTTCCATCCGGATTTTTTCGGATTTCCTGTCTGGCTTTGTCTTTTTGATGTTTCGATGATAGGACTAATTGAATGATTGTTAAATGTTTATTTCTTGTCGCCAATGAGTGAATTCCATGATTATCTTTTGATCTTTCATCCGTACTAATGATCCATTTGACTAATGATGCTTTGGTGATAGGAATCCGTCTGGGTCAGATTTCTCTGAAATTTCGCCCCGACGGTATTTTCCTGGATTGCGATATTTTCCCGGACTGTTTTGTTTTTTCGGATCTGTAAAGGATTAGCAGTTGTGATGAATTTTAATGTTTTTATATGATCTTATGCTAACCTTTGGTCAGATTATGCCTAATGGTTGAGTACTAATGATGTCTTTTGTGAGTGCAGGCCGAATCAAGCAAGGCGGCTGCCGAAAAATCTAAGGGTGGCACAGGAGGGTCATCCATCTCTGAGGCAGAGCAGTTACGACTGGATATGAAGGGTCAGCTTCCCGAGAGCAAGGTGTCTTCTGTGTGGGCCGAAGTATCTGATACCATTGTTGGGGCCTGGAAATATGAGGAGTTCAAGCAACGGACGGTTGAGAAAGATCTGTCAGCCTTGAGGCAAGGAATGATGAAATCTGGATTAGTGCACGTGGCAGGCTTCCCTTCGGCGGTCCAGTGTTATGAGCTAATTCTCGAGTGCGCCAGGCAGTATGATTTTGATACACAGAAGGTGGTTAGTACCGAGGGAAGAGTTCTGGCGAATTTCAGTCCTGTCTCCATTACACAGGCTTTTAGCATGCCGGATCTACCTTCAGTGTGTGCTCTGAATATTGACATTGCCAGAACATATTATGAGAATGAGCCCATCAAGGCTCAACAGATAGTCAATTCATGGCTGGAGAAACCCAAGTCCCACTATTTAAAACTGCCCAAGCAGTTGCACAGGGTTAAGTTCAGGTTAGACATCTATGATGTGATTACATTCTTGAGCAGAGTGGATGGTTTGAGGACTGTCGGGGTGCTAGAAAGCTGGATGGTCCACGTGATCACCAAGATCGAACAGGGAACCAATTATCACTGGGCAGGGCTTATCAGTGCAGAAATTGACAAGCAATTAAGAAATGTCTTGGAGACAAAGAAGTTCACTATGTCCTCTTTTGTAATGTATGTGTTAGCCATATCTTACCCATACGAGGGTCTGAATCCGAGGGGGACACTTGGACAGGATATCATATATGAGGTCTATCCGGAATTGCATCTTGGGCATAAGGATTACAAAAGGGCTAACGATGCATTCACGATGCATATCACCCGGACGCTACAGAATGCTAAACACATGAGGCTGTCGGATGGGGCCAAAGGATTGATAAAGAACTATGGAGCCTGGTTCATCCAGTTCCCCACCTTCACCTACCTCAGAATTTATGGATGCTCAGTTGCTCTGTACAGGTTGCCTCGGTATCCCACTGACCACATTGTTTTGTTAGAAGTTGTGAGGCAAATTTGTGAATTTGATGCCGTGGTAAAGAGAGAGAAGCACAAGACAGGCTTTGGTGGAGACTTCCCTCTTGGGATCGGTGTGGAAAAAATGTGCCCTTCTATCCAATCAGCCCACACTACAGATGAAGAACTGGCGGCATACGGCTTCTCCTTCCATTGGAAAATGATGAATTTTGACATAACTGGAGAAGCACAGAAGAAAGCTACTAGGGAGTACAGGCATAAGGATGACCTAGAGGATTATTGGGTCAATATCAAAGATGACCTTGAGGCTAGAAAAAAGAGATACTCTAGGCTCCCAGTGGAGGCAGTTAGACAATATAATGTCAAGTTGATTCGGGATCAACTAGATGATGACGGAAACCTGGTTCAGGACCATGCCTACGAAGCTATAAAGGACAGGCCAGTCGGGGATATCGATTGGAATGAGAATGAAATTACAGAGTTGGAAGACATAATGCCTCCCATCATGAAATTCACCTCATCCTGGATAAAACATAAAATTTGGGAATTGGAAAGTGCAAAGGTAACTTGTACTTTTGAATTGATGGGAAATCTCAATCCTATGTCGACTTCTGAGGAATCCAGGGAAGATGACCCCAAAGGGAAAGCTGTAAAAACCTCACCATTCAAGATAAAGGTCAGAGGTCCTAAGGAAGGTTAGCCTGAAGTGAAAAGGAAACCAAAAGGAAAAAGGAGATGGAAGACTTTGAGAATTAGCAAGTCCTCTGATGAGGAGGAAATGGAAAAGGCAGAAGAGGAGGATGCTCCTCCACCACTGAAGAAGACAAGAACAACAAGGACTGCAAAGAAGAAAGGTCAGGGTGCTTCGAGTGATGAGCCTCCAATTGTTGATGTGGAGAGTTCAGGAGGGGAGAAAGCTAAGGTCTACACAAGGAAATCCAGGACTCCATCTCCAAAGGACAATGTGCCTAAGACAGATCCTCCGCCAAAAGTACCAACCGCAGAACCATCTAACCCTGTTTCTCCTTTACCAAGTGCACATGAAGAGGAAATTCTAGAGGCACATGAAACCAGCGGAGAGGCAGAGTCCTTCAAGGAGGGAACTCTCTTTGGTGAGGCAGCTGAGCTCGAAGCAGAGGAGGTTGAGAAGCTTCCTTCTCCCCTGGTGCAGTATGAAGATTCTTCGAAGAATGGCCGGGGTAGTCAATCCCCTGAACAGAAAGAAAATATCCCTGCTAAAACCCCATCACAAGTGCATCCAGAGGTGGAGCTTGAAGAAGTTGATCAGGGTGAGCAGCTTTCGGAGAAGGAGGATGATAAGGCAACTACAGAGGAAGAGGAAAAAGTGACAGAGCAGCCAGAGGATACCAAAACAGAGGAAATCAGGAAGAGCCTGCAGCCCCAGACTGGCTAGAGAGAGAACTTGCAAGAAAGAAGTAGGTGGTTGTCGAGGATACCCCCTTAGACTGGGATGAAATGCTGTCAAAAATCGGTAAAGGAAAGAAGAAGAAGACAGCTAGGGTAATCTCAAGGGTGGAAAGAGATGAAACAAACAACAGGGTTATCCATATTGCCACCCCTGTTGCAGATAAAACAAGAGAGGAAGTCACAGGTCAAGACTACCATGTGCAGACGATTAACCTAGGGCCGGCATCCATGGAACAAGAGATAGAAGAGTTTGAAGGGTCCAGTGTGGTGATTGTTGACAGATTGAAGAGGGAGACTCAGACCAAGCGTGAATTAAAGAGGGAAAATGAAAGATTAAGGAAGTGTTTCGAAGAGGTAATGAAGCCCCTACAATCCCTCCATCCTTCTTCTGCCACTCCTGGCTTTCTACCTAAAGAAGCCATCTCCAGAATTGAGAAGTTGAAAGCCTCAGCTCAAGCTGCAATAGACTGGTTGATGAGTGTACAAACAAAGGGAGATGATGCCATCAAGGACATCCTATCGGTAGGAAAGGATGCAGTCCAGGCTAAGGAGTTGTTAGAGTATGTACTGTCCCAGGACAAGGATGACATGGACCTCTTGTTGCAGAAATCAAGAGTTATCATGGGACATGGTAAGGATCAATTGCTGGCAGATGGAATCCTTCCTTCCTCCAGGTTGGATGAACCTTGGGAATGGTTCGAGGCACTGCAGATTAGGCAGAAGGCCATGAAGAAGATTTTGAAAAGAAAGAAATCAATTGATGGGGATCTCACTGCAGTATACGATGGATGCATTACATTCTTTGAGGTGATGACCGGTAGGAGGAAGATAGCCCCAAAATACCTGAGTCTTGAGCAGCTAAAGGAATGGTGGCATGAAGTTTATGCCCCAGATGCAGAAGGAGTTGTAACTGCCCACCAGCTTGATGATGCGGCCACCTACTTGGCAGTGATGGACAAATATCTGGCCCACAGGGAAGATTGGGATAAAACTGTTGAGCGGTCCAAGGAGGAGATTGATGCTATTAAATGCCGACTAAAGGTTTTGCTTTTGCCACCTGTCACCGAGCTAGATGGAACATTCTTGAGGGTGCAGGGTTCATCTGGAAAGAAAGGATAACGGAAGTAGCAGTTGATGCTTATTTTGAGATTTGTGCTTCCCTATTATCACGGGGCATGCATTGGACAGGACTGCATTGAAGATTGTGTCAAGGCCGACCTGGATGATGGCATTTAATGTGTGCCTTAGTTTGATTTTTCTCCTTGGCTGACCTGTTTTGGGCTATTTTTATTATTTTGTAAAAATGTTTGGCTGGGCCGACATATCTTGGGGTTTTCTATATAAAAGCATTCTTGCCTCATTGTAAGGGTTAGACATTATCTAGAAGACAGTAGAAATAAAAGAGCAAGAGCTAGAGTATTTCGTAATAGGAGTAGTGTTTGATTTCTTGAAGCAAACATTATATTCAGAACAGTTGAATTGTTGCAGCATTTTGGGTGATTAATACAATTGAAGACATTGTGGTGTTCCTGGTGAAATCTTTTGTGTTATTTCATCTTGCATGGTTCTTTGTTCTATCTTTCAAATTGCTTGAAGACTTAGGGTTTAGTATTCAGAAATAAATCAGTTTCAGTTGGATGCATGATGTTTATGATTTCATATTCAGAATGTTTGTAGCTATCTCTGGTCTATACTCCCAGTAACTATCTGATTGTAGTAGGCTGGCAAAGTCAACCTAGACCATATATTCAATGTGCTTAAGTTCAATTGTAGATGCAAGTCTATGATTTGAAAATTTAAATACCTTAGAAGATTGCACCGTTCTTGTAAGATTACATTGTGGGTTGATCAAGAACTGGTTATTTGAGATAGGTCCATTCCAAATATCTGTTATTTACATTGTTCATTCTAGGAGTAGTTTAGATTCTATTACATCCTTGCACCCTTATCTTTTGCTATTTCTTTATCATTTGGTTAGATTTAGGATTATAGATCATCATATTGCAAGATCTGATAAGTAGAAAGATACAGTTTGCTTGTAGTAAGGTCTGATTGTGATTACCAGCATTTCACATTTTATCTGAGTTGTTTATGCATTGTTATGACCTAACACCTGAGAGACCTTGGGGTGATTTTCAGTAATTTATTGTTGAAGATTACCTTTCAAGAGAGATAGGATATTGTATTCTGTCTGAGTTTTTGCTATGCAGAAAACACCATCAAAAGATTGGCGCTAGAAGGAGGGCCTGAATGAGCAGACTGGATCATTTTTTGAATGCCATCTCTCTAGAGAGATATAGGAGAAATACCAGATCTACCACAGGAGAGGAAGATTTAGAAGAACTACAGTTCCCCACTAGGTCAAGAAGGACTCGAGAAGGGGGAGAACCATCATCACCCATCCCTTCACCAGCATCATCCACATCTTCACATCCTAAAGTTGAGGCTATACCCATTCCTGAGGCCGTTCCTATTCAACAACCTCAGCCTATCAATAATCAACCACCACCACCACCCCCACTCTTACCAATGGTTTTCCTTGCCAACAATCCATCCCCTTTGTCTTTTAATGCTTACAATGTAATGCCCAAAAACCCTGAGCATATCTGTTCAAAATTCCATGTTAATGACCCAAATAGGACTACAGAAGAACACATAAGGATTTTCCAAACCTGCCTCAAGGATAGAGGGATTGTTCATGAGGACATCGCCTGTAGGTTGTTTCCTTATTCACTAAGAGAAGAGGCCTTTTACTGATACAACCATCTTCCTGCTGGTTCGATTCTTAATTGGAATGACCTTGAAAAGGCCTTTCTACAGAAATTTAGAATACCCATCAGTGCCAATGAGTTATACTTGCAATTTATCAAAGTTAAGAGAGAGGTTAATGAACCCATATCCAATTTCAATAATAGATTCCATCGTGCATTTACCAGACTTCAACACCCATATGTTTTAGATGATGATACAGCCCTGGGAGTCTATTATGAAGCTCTGGACAGCCTAACCACAACCTTTTTGAAATGGAGACCTAATCCTCCAGGTACCCTGACTGATGCTTATACAGAGGCTGTCAAGCTCAGTACAAATCTGAGACAACACCTGACTGGGCCATTACCTTCTCTGGGACCAGTTGCACATCCCAACTAGATTCAGGCAGTAAATCAGGCTCTCACCAATCATACCCCAATCATGAATCCAGTTCCTTAATTATATATGGTACCACACCCTGGTCACCCCATGAGCCAGATCTCCCCTGTGACGAACTTCCCTCAACAATAGGTTAATCAGCCCATGTACCAGTCATAGCCGAATAGCTTCCCCACTTATCTACAAAATTCTGAGGTGCTGCACCAGTCTTTCGGATCTGCTACAATGCATGTCCCTCCTCAGAGTAACCCGAATCAGCCTCCTTATCGAGATCCAAATAGGGAGAGGATTGATGAAATGGCTAAGCAAATAAAGAAGCTAAATCTAGAGGTGACTTACTTAAGAAATCAGAACAACCAACTACAAGCTGCCCATAAGGGTATGCAATCTAATCTGAGTAGAGAGTTTTCACAAGGGAAGAATTTTGATAGGGGACAACGTAATGACAGAGGATTCTATAACGATAGGGGATATAACTAGGATAGGGGTTACAACAATGATAGAGGTTTCAATAATGATAGAAGGCAGAATTTTGATAGAGGCCAAGGAAGTGGATCAGGAGTTGATAAAAGGCCATCGCAAGGACAGAATAGAACTTGGAATACAGGGCCCAATAATAGAGGAGTCCCCACCCCATTAGATCAGCCTGCTAATCAGACTGTCAATCAATCTGTAAACCAACCAGTTAGTCAAGACAAACCTCCTACTGGTGTGTATCTGGCTGAAGTAGCCCTATTAGGATGGTGCAGGCTCTATAAGACAAGTCAGCATTCAGAATTGGAATGTCCAGAGTTCCAAACTGTTGCATCCATTTTTTAGTATGAGGTAGAGAACAATGTGAATGGATAGGAGATTGTTCCTTCCAACTCCTATGATTCTCCTGTGCTGGTATTAAATCATGCTCCTTTTCCAGCCAGCAAGGAAAATGTACCAGAAGAACCTGATTCTTAGGAAGTTGAAACAGATTAGATTTGTAATGGAGATGAAGTAGCTCAGTTGTTTAATGAAGATACGATGAAGGACAATGGCCCCCTCGATCAGGAGGAAGCTTATGTTGAAGAAGTAAAGATGTTTCAGAGACAAGGATTGAGAGATATACCTCATAGACGTCCACAGCCTGGAGGACCTTTCACCACTTCCATTCCTCCTAACAACTTCAGTACTCCTCTGGATCCTAATGCTAGTAACAACCCGTCTTATCCACATGTCTCCAAGCAGTATCTCTCAAAGGAGAGATAGGCTCAAACTGACTCACAGAAAGAGAAGGCTATCCAAGCTAGGAAAGATAAGGTGGAAGAACCATCTAAGGAAATCTCTACTGATATGAGTGAGGAGCAGATGGCTTCATATGTTGCAGAGGAGTTCAAGAAACTAAAGGTAAATCTTTCTGCATTTGAGTTGTTGAGGTTCCCTGCAATTAGGAAGGTTGTCTTAGGTACCTATGATGCAAATTCAAAGTTATTGGATAAGTCTTCTGGTGAGCATGCCGGCCAGACTTCCAATTCCCAGCTTGTGAGGACACAGAATCAAGCTCACAATCGGATTGACTTGCCTCCTGGAGATAAAGGAAAAGATAAGACTCATGTGGCCCAGGTGGACACTCAGCCCACATTATTCCAAGGGAAAACAGAAACCCCACCATTTCTGATCTCTGTCCAAATATTTGGTAAGAATTTGCATAACTGCTTGTTAGATTCAGGTGCTTCCACCAACGTGATGCCATTCGGAGTTTGTAGAGCCCTAGGAATCACACCTGCTGACTCTCAGAAGAAGGTGACTCAGTTAGACAGAACTGAAGTAATTGTGGTTGGAGAACATAACATGATTCACATGCAGATAGCTTTAGATCCCAGAATTCAACAGGTTATCAATATTCAGGTAGCCGATATTTCTGATGCATATGGTTTGATTCTAGGAAGAGAGTTCACCAAGGCTTTGAATGGATATGTGTCTACTGACCACTCTCACATGTGGCTTCCATGGAAAGGAGTGCCTAATCAGATCAGAATTGAGAGGAAGCCTAGAATTAAGTACATGATAATGGAATACCAAAAGACTTTAGCAGAGGTCCTCATATCAGAAGCTGGAATAGGAAATTACATGCTATCAACTCAATATGAAGAGTCAGACTCAGAGGAAGTGTTGATGTTGCACTCGATGCCTATGGATGTTGAGACAGGGTCAAGCCATGTTGAAGTCTTGACAGAATCAGTTGAAGAGGAAGAAGAATCTGAGGGCAGACAGATCAGCCTATTAGACAGTTTCCAAGAATTCATTAAGTAGTGTATGGAGAACCAAACTCACCTGGGAAGAAATACGAGTTTTAAGGAATTACTCTTACCGAATTGGTGTAGAGTCCATAATGTTTCTCATTCGGAGTTGGAGTGTTGTTTGTGCCAGACAGCAGTAGAACAAGTGCAGAGATGTCTAAGTCCAGCTCAGGTTGCGAGGGCAAAGATGGGTGGTCTGCAAGGAAAATGTCAAGACAAACCTATTGTAGCAACTGAAGAGTCCTCTAATACTGGAAAGCTAAAATATATGACGAAGAAAAATACCCCTGCAGAATGTTGGACTCTCAAATTTGATGGATCCAAATCCAAGCATGGAGCTGGAGCAGGGTTTGAGCTGATCAGTCCAAAAGGTAAAAACTTCTTTGTAGCCCATAGAGTCCAATTTCATTGCACAAATAACGTAGCAGAGTATGAAGCATTAATTCATGGACTTCTCATGGCCCTTAAGAAAAAGGTTAAGATTCTGCAAGTTTTTGGAGATTCAGAGTTAGTAGTCAAAAAAGTGAGAAAGCAGTATTCATGCCATGATAGGAGAATGATTAATTATAGACATAGAGTGTGGGACCTCATTGAGGGATTTGATGCTTTTAATATCCAACTGATCCCAGGGAAGAGGAATCAAACTGCTGATTCTCTGGCTCAAGCAGCAAGCACTCTGCAGCCTCTATCTCTGTTAGGATTGAAGAAGTTTACTGTTGAATTGACTCCTGTGTCGTCAGTCCCAGACAATGTGACTAACTTTTAGGTGTTTGAGGATGATAAACATATTCTTGACTTCATCACAAATACAGATGTTTTTGCTTCACAGATCATTGATGAAACAGAACCTCAGGAAGCAGAATTGGATCTAGAGGGTGTGTTGAATCTGAAATCCAATACTATTCCAAGCGGAATGGTACAACTAGAGCGGATTTTTGATATGGACAACATTAGGGGTCAGGAACAAGATTCAAAGAAGGAGTCCATCAGTGGACAGTGTGACACTCATAATGTGGGAACTGAGGACAATATTAAGAATATTTTCATTGGCAAGGTATGCACTCCAGAAGAAAGACACGGTATAATCAAAGCCCTACACGACTTTCCAGATATAGTAGCCTGGAGTTATGAAGACTTGAAGACTTATGATACATCCATCATAACTCATACTATACCCCTGAAGCCAGATGCCAAGCCTTTCAGACAGAGACAGAGACCTATCAATGCATTACTGGAACCACTAATACAGAAGGAAGTCCAGAAATTGTTGTCTGCTAGAATCATATTTCCTGTCAGGTATTCAACCTAGGTAGCAAACTTGGTTCCAGTAAGAAAAAAGAATGGAGAAATTAGGCTCTGCGTTGATTTCAGGAATCTAAACAAGTCATCAGAAAAAGATAACTATCCAGTTCCCTCTTTGGACGAGGTGCTTCAAGTGGTCAATGGTTCTCAGATGATGTCCTTTCTGGACGGTTATTCAGGATACAATCAAGTGATGGTCCAGTATGAGGACAGACACAAGACAGCTTTCACAACTAAGTGGGGCACTTTTTCCTATAGGAGGATGCCATTCGGACTCATTAATGCTGGAGCTACATTCCAAAGGGATATGGACATCGCCTTCAAGGATATTATAGGCAAATGCATCATTATTTATATGGACGACCTAACTGTTTTTTCAAAAAATAGAGGGGATCACATATCAGATTTACGCAAAGTGTTTCAGAAGTGTAGAGAATTTGGCATATCCTTGAATCCTAAGAAGTGTATTTTTGGAGTGACAGAAGGAAAGCTGCTAAGACATGTCATATCAGAAAAGGGAATTGCTATAGATCCAGAAATGGTGGAGGCCATATTGAAGATTCAGCCGCCTTCCAGCAAAAAGGAGATGAAGTCCTTCTTTGGTAAGATTAACTTTGTCAGAAAATTCATCACTGGATTTGCTAAAATTGTGAAGCCATTAAATGCTATGTTGAAACAAGATGCCAAGATCGAATGGACTACAGAAGCAAAGGAGGCATTTGCAGAGATCAAGAGAGCCATTGTTGATGCTCCAGTGTTGGTAAGTCCTAACTACAGCAAGCCCTTTTATATCTATTTGTTTGCTTCAGACCATTCGTGTGCTGGAATGCTGACACAAAAATCTGATGAGGGGAACGAGCATCCCATTGCTTTTATGAGTGCACCATTAAAGGATGCTGATTTGAAATATCCAAGTGTTGAAAAGCAGGCATATGCCTTAGTTAGAGCAGTCAAAAAATTTAGACATTATATCCTCAGAAATAAGGTGTATGTAATTGTCCCTGATTTTGCAGTCAAGTTACTGCTGATGCAAAATGAACTAGGTGAGCGCAGAGCTAAATGGGTGACCATGCTTCAAGAGTATGACATTGAGAGCCAGCCCATGAAACTGGTAAGGGGGAGGGGACTCACCCAGACTATGGCAGAGATAGGCCCTGAATTGTCTATTCAGAACTATAATGTTGAAGATGTTTCCCCAGATGGTTGGTATGATAATTTAGTCTATTATCTGCTGAATCAAAGAGCTCCAGGTCATCTTAATGTAGTCCAGAGGCGAGCTCTAAGGTTAAAGAGTGATGGCTTCATGTTGAAAGGAGTTGTCGTGTACAAAAAAAATCATGAAGTTATTTATTTGAGGTGCCTTGGAGGATAGGAAGCTGAAAGAGTAATGAATGAATTTCATGAGAAATATGGTACTGGTCATGGTTCTGCAATTGCTATTGCAAATCAGATTTTGAGGGTAGGGTATTACTAGCCTACACTATTCAAAGACGTTCATCAACATGTACGAACCTGTCACACTTGCCAGACTGCAGCAACAAGAGAAAGGTGTGCAGCACTTCCTCTCCAGTCTGTCACTGAGGTAAAACCTTTCGCTCAATGGGGTATGGATTTCATAGGCCCCATCAGCCCACCATCCTCTGCAGGACACAGGTACATTCTCACCATTACTGATTACTTTATAAGATGGACTGAAGCTTTTTCTTGTAGACAATGTAGATCGGATGTAGTGA
The DNA here is from genome assembly GCA_007258455.2 of Sequoia sempervirens. Classification (NCBI taxonomy): domain Eukaryota; kingdom Viridiplantae; phylum Streptophyta; class Pinopsida; order Cupressales; family Cupressaceae; genus Sequoia; species Sequoia sempervirens. Next base: position 310,859,372 of record VDFB02000015.1, read on the forward strand.
TTGATTTCTTAGAGTCAGCCATTCTTAATCGGTTTGGATGTCCTATTGCTGTTGTTTGTGATAATGGTCCCGCTTTTGCATCTTTGAAATTTTCAAATTAGGCTTTTGATCATGGCATTATTGTGAAGTTTGCTTCTAATTATTATCCCCAGGGAAATGGCTTAGCAGAATCCTCTAATAAGAACCTGTTGACTGTCATTCATAAGTTGTTAGAGAGGAACCCAAAAGACTGGCACACCCAGCTTCAGTTCGCCCTTTGGGCAGATCGTACTAGACTCAAGTCCTCCATTGGAACATCTCCCTATCACTTAGTGTATGGTCTAGAACCAGTTTTCCCTATCCAACTCAAGATCCCCACTCTACAGTTTATAAATCAGTTTTATGATGAAGGGGACAAATGGGAGGCTAGGTTAACAGAATTACTGCACCTTGAGGAGAAACGAGACAATGCCCTGGAGAATTTTTCCAAACATCAGGGGGTAGTCAAGAGATGGTTTGATAGGAGGGCTAAATTCAAAGCCTTCCGAATTTCTGACCTTGTCTTATACTGGGATAAGCCTCATGATCAGAAAGGGAATCATGGAAAGTTCGATAAACTGTGGCTTGGCCCATATCAGATTGCTGAAATACTTGGAGATAATGCCTTCCGTCTGAGGACTCTCACGGGAGAGGATATCCCACTGCCTGTCAATGGGTAGTATTTGAAACATTATTTCTAGTCCTGAGTTGTTTTCAGCTCCCTGATTCTATACATAGTTAGTTTAGGTTGCTTTGTTTATTTGTCTGGCTAGAGTAGGTTTGCTTTGGTTTGTTTGTTTGGTTTGCGTTGCTCTTGCTTTCGATCCTTTCTCTTTTGGGGATCGTGGGTGCATCTGTATGGTAATGGTGACAAAGCAGGTCTAATGTTCTTGGTATCTCCTTTTCAAATTCTAATCATCCTTCCAGGGCACCATGGTACGAACTCTTTATCTTATGTTACTTTTCCTTATGTTGAGACGAAGAGTTTTCTAGTCAATTTGAATGGAATATATCGGGGTCTTATACTTTTAATCCTTAATATACCTGAAGTTGTATGAGGTCCTTATAAGGTCTGAACAGGTGAAAAATCATTTTCTGCTCTAGTGCCACTGTGGTTCTCAGCCCTGAGCGTGAACTTCACTGTTCACAGGTGGAGGAAATGAGTGAAAAGAAAAGAAATATCAGAGAAATAAAAAAAGAGGAGAAAAAAAAAATATGAAAATTGAGAGGTTTGAATCCAACTTATCAGGGGGATCTGAATATCTCTACCGAGGTTATAGACGCCTGGCTGGTAGTAGAGCTATGTTCAGGAGGATCACAGCGATAACCTCGTCGGGGCTATGGATGCCTGACTGGCAGCGAGGCTCTATCCAGGTTACTTTTAGAGTAAGAATCTTTATGTAGCCTGTTCATACCAAGTCTGGTTCTTGTTGCAACTGAGGGTAGGTAATGAATGCATGAGCACACACTTAGACCTTGGTATAGGAATGTTTGAATGGCTAGGGGGTTTCTTTGTTTCAACACGGAGGGTAGTGGCTGGATATCTGAGTTGAAACCATGAGTTCTGGGTTCTTGATTCCAGTTTGTCATCGAAATGCTTAGGAGCATTTCCCCAGCAGAGTCGCCATTTGTTATGCAGTTTTTGCACACACGCCCCACTTGGAGTAGGGACCCTCTTTTCTGGTGTCTTTTGACCTTTGGTTTTATTGGACTTATCTTTTAGGGTCTTGACATGTTGGTCTCGCTGGCTTTGACCTTACCTTGAGGTTGGAATTGATTGAAATTGAGTTTTAAGCCAAGTTCGGGTTTTCACCTGGATCCAGGATTTTCCAGCTCTGGTGGATTTTCTCGGGCCCTGGTTCCTTGTCCATTCCTGGCTGGATTCTCTGAATCCGAGTTTCTGCTTGATCCCGGGATTTTTCGGTCCTAGCGGATTTTCTCGAACTCTACCAAAATCCCGATCTTCGTCATTTCCCTGATTTTTACATTTCTGCGAAATCTGTGTTTCCGCGCATCTTGGGATTTTCAAGAATTCCGTTTTGCGCTCGGGTTTCCAGACTTGTCAGAAATTTCTTGTCGCACATTAATGACCGAGGTACTTTTGCTCAGACGGGTATAAGGGCGGATTTAGGGCATTTCAAGCATCATTCTAAGTTCGTCTATTCTCTTGCTTTTGCTCTGGCGATTAGGAATTCCATTCGAGCTTTGAGGATCGATCTTGACTCGTGTGCGTGAGGATTTTTTGGGTGCCAGTGTCTGGGTTTTTATTGCTTGGACTTGTTTACTACGTGGTCATCTTTTCAAGCTCGAATTTCATCAGCATCGATCCATGGTATGTTATCATCGCCCTTTCGTTTGCTTGCGTGGTGATTGAGTGTTTCTGCATTGGGTGTTGTTAATTTTGGGTCAGCCCTTGCTTGATTTTGATTTCATATTTATACAGTTGGGGTTAGATTCATTTCTTCGGGTATTTCTATTTTCGTGCCCTATGAGCTTGTGTTTATCCATTAGACGGTGTGTGCATCCTTTAGACAGGGTTCTGGGTTAAATTGTTTGCCTTCTTAGTGCGGAATCCGCCATATTGTGTGAGGTTAGGGTTTTCTTCGGCGTTTGGCCCAGAACGGATATTTCGTTATGATTAAGCGATTTTGTCCCTGTATCATGCTGACCCCCCCCGGTCCTATGAAGATTCGGGTGCTTTAGGTAAATCCTTAGTTGATATTTTAAACCTTAAAGTTTCCCCTAGTTTTAATGGCGGAGGTCTGGTTATTCATATTAGGGCATCATTTTTTTGCCCTAGGGATTCATCCTTTGAGAGCTTTTGAGAAGTTGAAATCCTTTGCATCCTGAGTATTGTTGATTATTGTCAATTTCGAGACCATTAGAGCTCAGGTAGAAGAGATCTCGTGATCATTTGGCTTTTGGTTCGCGTTTCGTCATTTTTCGGGTTTCCGAGGTCCTCGCGGAATTCTGCTGCTTTCGGATTTTCCCCGTTTGGGCTTATTCCGCGAGCTGGGGTAATTTTTGGAATATTTTAAGCTGTCCGCGAAAATCCGTTCCATCCGGATTTTTTCGGATTTCCTGTCTGGCTTTGTCTTTTTGATGTTTTGATGATAGGACTAATGGAATGATTGTTAAATGTTTATTTCTTGTCGCCAATGAGTGAAATCCATGATTATATTTTGATCTTTCATCCGTACTAGCGATCCATTTGACTAATGATGCTTTGGCGACAGGAATCTGTTTGGGTCAGATTTCTCCGAAATTCTGCCCCGACGGTATTTTCCCGGATTGCGATATTTTCCCGGACTGTTTTGTTTTTCTGCATCTGTAAAGGATTAGCAGTTGTGATGAATTTTAATGGTTTTATATGATCTTATGCTAACCTTTGGTCAGATTATGCCTAATGGTTGAGTACTAATGATGTCTTTTATGAGTGCAGGTTGAATTAAGCAAGGCGGCTACCAGAAAATCTAAGGGTGGCACAGGAGGGTCATCCATTTCTGAGGCAGAGCGGTTACGACTGGATATGAAGGGTCAGCTTCCCGAGAGCAAGGAGTCTTCTGTGTGGGCCGAAGTATCTAATACCAATGTTGGGGCCTGGAAATATGAGGAGTTCAAGCAACGGACGGCTGAGAAAGATCTGTTAGCCTTGAGGCAAGGTATGCTGAAATCTGGATTAGTGCACATGGCAGGCTTCCCTCCGGCAGTCCAGTGTTATGAGCTAATTCTCGAGTGCGCCAGGTAGTATAATTTTGATACACAGAGGGTGGTTAGTACCGAGGGAAGAGTTCTGGCAAATTTCAGTCCTGTCTCCATTGCACAAGCTTTCAGCATGCCAGATCTACCTTCAGTGTGTGCTCTGAGTATTCACACTGCCAGAACATATTATGAGAATTAGCCCATCAAGGCTCAACAGATAGTCAATTCATGGCTGGAGAAACCCAAGTCCCACTATTCAAAACTGCCCAAGCAATTGCACAGGGTTAAGTTCAAGTCAGACATCTATGATGCGATTACATTCTTGAGCAGAGTGGCTAGTTTGAGGACTGTCGGGGTGCTAGAAAGTTGGATGGTCCACGTGATCACCAAGATCGAACAGGGAACCAATTATCACTGGGCAGGGCTTATCAGTGCAGAAATTGACAAGCAATTAAGAAATGTCCTGGAGACAAAGAAGTTCACTATGTCCTCTTTTGTAATGTATGTGTTAGCCATATCTTACCCATACAAGGGTCTAAATCCGAGGGGGACACTTGGACGGGATATCATTTATGAGGTCTACCTGGAATTGCATCTTGGGCATAAGGATTACAGAAGGGCTAATGATGCATTCATGATGCATATCACCCGGCCGCTACAGAATGCTGAACACATGAGGCTGTCGGATGGGGCCAAGGGATTGATAAAGAACTACGGAGCCTAGTTCATCCAGTTCCCCACCTTCACCTACCTCAGATCTGATGGATGCCCGGTTGCTCCGTACAGGTTGCCTCGGTATCCCACTGACCACATTGTTTTGTTAGAAGTTGTGAGGCAAATTTGTGAATTTGATGTCGTGGTAAAGAGAGAGAAGCACAAGACAGGCTTTGGTGGAGACTTCCCTCTTGGGATCGGTGTGGCAAAAATGTGCCCTTCTATCCAATCAGCCCACACTGCAGGTGAAGAACTGGTGGCATACGGTTTCTCCTTCCATTGGAAAAGGATGAATTTTGACATAACTGGAGAAGCACAGAAGAAAGCTACTAGGGAGTACAGGCATAAGAATGACCTAGAGGATTATTGGGTCAATATCAAAGATGACCTTGAGGCTAGAAAAAAGAGATACTCTAGGCTCCCAGTGGAGGCAGTTAGACAGTATAATGTCAAGTTGATTCCAGATCAACTGGATGATGACGGAAACCTGGTTCAGGACCATGCCTACGAAGCTATAAAGGACAGGCCAGTCGGGGATATCGATTGGAATGAGAATGAAATTACAAAGTTGGAAGACTTAATGGCTCTCGTCATGAAATTCACCTCATCCTGGATAAAACATAAAATTTGGGAATTGGAAAGTGCAAAGGTAACTTTTACTTTCGAATTGATGGGAAATCTCAATCCTATGTCGACTTCTGAGGAATTCGGGGAAGATGACCCCAAAAGGAAAGTTGTAAAAACCTCACCGTTCAAGATAAAGGTCAGAGGTCCTAAGGAAGGTGAGCCTGAAGCGAAAAGGAAACCAAAAGTAAAAAGGAGATGGAAGACTTTGAGAATTAGCAAGTCCTCTGATGAGGAGGAAATGGAAAAGGCAGAAGAGGAGGATGCTCCTCCACCACCGAAGAAGACAAGAACAACAAGGACTGCAAAGAAGAAAGGTCAGGGTGCTTCGAGTGATGAGCCTCCAATTGTTGATGTGGAGAGTTTAGGAGGGGAGAAAGCTAAGGTCTACACAAGGAAATCTAGGACTCCATCTCCAAAGGACAATGTGCCTAAGACAGATCCTCCGCCAAAAGTACCAACCGCAGAACCATCTAAGCCTGTTTCTCCTTTACCAAGTGCACATGAAGAGGAAATTCTAGAGGCACATGAAACCAGCGGAGAGGCGGAGTCCTTCAAGGAGGGAACTCTCTTTGATGAGGCAGCGGAGCTCGAAGCAGAGGAGGTTGAGAAGCTTCCTTCTCCCCTGGTGTAGTATGAAGATTCTCTGGAGAATGGCCGGGGTAGTGAATCCCCTGAACAGAAAGAAAATATCCCTACTAAGACCCCATCACCAGTGCATCTAGAGGCGGAGCTTGAAGAAGTTGATCAGGGTGAGCAGCTTCCGGAGAAGGAGGATGATAAGGCAACTATAGAGGAAGAGGAAAAAGTGACAGAGCAGCCGGAGGATACCAAAACAGAGGAAATCCGGGAAGAGCCTGCAGCCCCGGACTGGCTAGAGAGAGAACTTGCAAGAAAGAAGCAGGTGGTTGTCGAGGATACCCCCTTAGACTGGGATGAAATGTTGTCAAAGATCGGTAAAGGAAAGAAGAGAAGACAGCTAGGGTAATCTCAAGGGTGGAAAGAGATGAAACAAACAACAAGGTTATCCATATTGCCACCCCTGCTACAGACAAAATAAGAGAGGAAGTCACCAGTCAAGACTCCATGTGCAGACGATTAACCTAGGGCCGGCATCCATGGAACAAGATATAGAAGAGTTTGAGGGGTCCAGTGCAGTGATTGTTGACAGATTGAAGAGGGAGACTCAGACCAAGCGTGAATTAAAGAGGGAAAATGAAAGATTAAGGAAGTGTTTCGAAGAGGTAATGAAGCCCCTACAATCCCTCCATCCTTCTTCTTCTGCCACTTCTGGCTTTCTACCTAAAGAAACCATCTCCGGAATTGAGAAGTTGAAAGCCTCAGCCCAAGCTGCAATAGAATGGTTGATGAGTGTACAAACGAAGGGAGATGATGCCATCAAGGACATTCTATCGGTAGGAAAGGATGTAGTCCGGGCTAAGGAGTTGTTAGAGTATGTACTATCCCAGGACAAGGATGACGTGGACCTCTTGTTGCAGAAATCAAGAGTTATCATGGGACATGGTAAGGATCAATTGCTGGTAGATGGAATCCTTCCTTCCTCCAGGTTGGATGAACCTTGGGAATGGTTCGAGGCACTGCAAATTAGGCAGAAGGCCATGAAGAAGATTTTGAAAAGAAAGAAATCAATTGATGGGGATCTCACTGCAGTATACGATGGATACATTTCATTCTTTGAGGTGATGACCGGCAGGAGGAAGATAGCCCCGAAATACCTGAGTCTTGAGCAGCTAAAGGAATGGTGGCATGAAGTTTATGCCCCAGATGCAGAAGGAGTTGTAACTGCCCACCAGCTTGATGATGCGGCCACCTACTTGGCAGTGATGGACAAATATCTGGCCCACAGGGAAGATTGGGATAAAACTGTTGAGCGGTCCAAGGAGGAGATTGATGCTATTAAATTTTGACTAAAGGTTTTGCCTTTGCCACTTGTCACCGAGCTAGATGGAACATTCTTGAGGGTGCAGGGTTCGTCTGGAAAGAAAGGATAAGGGAAGTAGCAGTTGATGCTTATTTTGAGATTTGTGCTTCCCTATTATCACGGGGCATGCATTGGATGGGATTGCATTGAAGATTGTGTCAAGGCCGACCTGGATGATGGCATTTAATGTGTGCCTTAGTTTGATTTTTCTCCTTGGCTGACCTGTTTTGGATGATGGCATTTAATGTGTGCCTCATTGTAAGGGTTAGACATTAGCTAGAAGACAGTAGAAATAAAAGAGCAAGAAATGTTGAATGTTTGTTTTCAAATGTTTATGAACAAGAAAAGTTTTTTGTTTCTAAGAACAAGTATAACCCTATGGCTATGAAAGACTGTATATTTTGAATCCCCACTTAGACAAGTCCAGCTACGCCTACCTTTAGAAAATGGTTAGATGATTGACCCCACTGGCTCCCCTCCATGGCACTCACTTATACAAGGTAGCCAAGCATCAACACCCATGAAACTCCTATGGCATACTTTCCATTTCTACTAAAATTCATAAAAGTGTGGGGCGGCTTCAGAATGACCATTCTTGCACCAATAAATAGATCAAAGATTTTGGCCTTTTCTAAACAAGGGTTTTAATACAGACTTTCCATTCGTGGGGGATCACCCATTTGGAAAGAGACCATTGTTTCCCTTCTCATTGGGATGGACATCGTGATTCTTTCCTTTCAACAAGAACCCACACTTATATACCAGTTGGAAGTCGCTTGTCTTTAGTGTGTTTTTAGTTGGGTCGTTCCCTTGGGTGAGTAATTTTTCCCACAAGGTAGGCCCTCTAAAATAAAACAAGCAAACATATTCGTAGTTCGATCGATCTTTGTTGAGAAACAAAGAGAGAAAAAACACAATATGTTCCACTCACACTCGCAAGATGTGTTCAATTTTAATCCCAAATGAAATGTGGAGGCAATTACTTTACCCAACTTAAGACCACCAAAAAACCTTTTGATTCTCAAGATCGTTGTGAGGCGCGAGAGAAGTGCATACATCTTTTTGATGGTATTACTTTGAGTAAGCAATTACAAAACAAAGAATACACTTGTGCATTTTAAATCCACAAAGCAGTGATTTGATTCTTTTTTAGTGCACCAAAATGAAATATGGAGATGGCCTTGTTCAATTGTTAATCCTCAGACCAAATCTAGTGAGTTTGTCCTAAAGTTCTTTTTAAGCTCCTTTATAGCAAAAATTGAAAAAAAATGTATTATTCTTTTTAGAGCCCAAAAGAAATTTAGTAGTTCATAAGCACATGAAGAGAGTGAAAAATCCTTAAAAGAGATTAGAAGTCCTCTAAAAGTGTTGAAAAAATACTAAAGTGTTAAAAAACACTTGATGAAATAGGAAAATGTCTTCATAATGAACCTTCACCTTTGTTTCCTCCTTCACGTCAACCTACAAGAAACCAATTAAAGTTGCAAAAAAAAGATTAGGAAAATCAATTAATAGCCCAAAGTAACAAAAACTAAATAGCACATGTCAAAAGTAAACTATTTTGAGCTTTTCCCTTTATTGCAGCAGTGCAGTCAGCACAGGTAGCGTAGTTTGAGAGAGGTCAGCGGGGTTGTTTAGTGTTGCTTGTCTGTCAGTGACGCTCTGCAACAAAGACAAAGAGCATGATTACGGCGCTCTTTTACCCAATAAAACAATTTGAAATTTGTAAAATTCAATGATCTGGAATTGACCCCGCGGTATAGTTTGAAATTTAAATTTCTGGTTGGGAAAAGGACGAGCGACGCAGTTTATAGTTTGGAGTGGTGTTGTATGGCGCTGCTAGACTGGTAGCGGCTCTGTGTGGCACCACTAGACTGTGAGCAGCACAATTTCCTATATACACCAAAAAAATTAAATTTGATTAAAAAAATATGATTTAAACTTCAAAAGGGCCCTCCTTCTAACGCCAAATGTAGAACCCCAATCCTAATACCTACAAAACACAATAAACAAACACATAGTTAGATACAATTCAAGTAAGAATCAAGATTCCCCATGAAATCCATTATCAATGCTCAAACTAGGAAATAAAATGAAGAACACAATAAGAAAGCAATGAAATCCTAATTAAGCAAGCAAACTCTTGATCCCATGGGGGAATTGGTGTCAATTTGATGTGAAAATTGGCCCTTTCCCAACTCCTATGAAGCAATGTTGATGAGTGATGAAGAGTGATCCACTTTGTTGAAGATTCAAGTGTGCTCCATGATGAAAAACCTGCATAACCTAGCTAAGACTTTGATAAAATTGATGAAAAATGATAATGCTTGAAGATGAAATTGAGTATAATAAGTTTTCTCAAATTGTGGATGATCAAATGAGGAGAGAAACCTCTTATTTATAAAAAAACAAGATGGAGAAATACCCAAAATGAAGCAATGTGGGACTAACTTTCAACCAATGGCCAAATGCCACTTGTCAAGAGATGAATGAGCCAAGGATGTGCACATTTTGATGAATGTGTCCATCAATGCAATTAGGTGGAATTTGAAAATAGTGAAATGACATGTAAGAGGGAAAAAGGAATGACTTCAATGCCACTTGCCTCAATGCACAAGGACATGTAAGAAGGAATGAATGTCTTGTTGGAAGGACAAATTCCACTTGGAGGGGTTTCAAATTTGGAGGAATATTCTCTAAAGATGCCAAGTTGAGAGAAAATAGAGATTTGATAAATGAATTAAATATATTTTCATGTGCAAGTGGAAAAGCTAGATGATGGGACATGGATTAAGATTAAATTAATCAAGGGTTAATTAATTTAATCAGGGATTAGATGATGTGACTATTTTATTTAGATTTATAGGTTGATTTAAATCAAAAGATGAGAAGAATGTGATTTAGATTTAATTGAATAAATGATTTTGATTTATTTAATTAAAGGGGATAACTGTTAGATTAAATCAAATAAGGTTTAATTTATTCAATTTAATAAGATGACTTTAGAGATTTAATTAAATAAAATGAATTATTTAATTAAATAGAGATATATGGTTAATTAGATCAGATTGATTGATTTAATTAACCAGAGAGAATGAATTAATCAGACAAATGATTATTTAATTAATTAAGGGATGAAGACTGATGCCAAGTTAAGAGGATGATTCAAGTTGAAAGGGTGTTAGTCATCAGGATCAAGTGTGTAATGCCAAACGGTACATTTTACGTGTGTACAGTTATGCTCTCTCTTAGCTATCTAACAATGTATTTTTTTTCATATTTTGAAAATGTTAAGTCCTTGATCTATAACTTCTTTTGCTTGTGTGTCTTATTTTTTGGCAAAAACCAATGTTTGGTGTTTTTCGTTGGGTGATCCCACAATACTAGTTTACAATTTCTGGGAGATCATGATTTTTGTTGAAATCACATATTTTTAGAAAATATAATGATTTAAGCCTTGAAAATTTCCATTTAAAGCGTTTCGATTGAAGATGGTTTGATCGAACCACCTTAGATCAAACCCCCTTGGATAGAACTCCACTAGTTTTAAACCATGCCTATAACAGGGTCTCCTTTACACCTATCAAAATGCTAATCAAAAACCACTTTGGATTTACCTTTTGGGGGATCAAATGAATTCATTTTAAAAAAATTATTTGTAAGTATGTAGTCCTTATTATAAGCTTCCCAAAAAGTATAATTTTAAATAAATTTAATTTAATTATTATATTTATTTTTTATTTCTTGTGAATGTAGGTTTTTCATCAAAAATCAAGCTCTATGTTCTACACATGTGGAAAAATAGCAGATTATCAAAAAATATATATATCAGTGCACTAGATATTGAAGTCCTTGATCCAACAACAAAAAAATGAATTTTGATCTACATACAAAAAAAGTTACGTTGTATACAGTCTGTTTATGTTTGAATTGTAATTGATTTGACTTCAAAACTTCATTAAGGAAAAAATATTCAATAAAAAACTATGAAACCAAATGAAAGTGTTAGATATCATATTTACAAATCTAAATTCAAAAAAAAATGAATTTTATCCTTCATGGAAAAAAAGTTGTGTTATACGATGAGCATCACTCCTTAAAAATGGTGTTTACTAAAAAAAAATTTAGAAGGAGATGGAAAAAAAGTGTAATCTGATTCCAAAAATTTTGAAAAAAATATATTTAGAATCTACAGCCAAAATGTCACAAATCACTAGTTTGCATCATCTTCAAATTCCTCACGGTTTAGCTGATATAGGTGCCTGAAAGTGAAAATTTAGTTAGAAAAAATTAGTTCAGTGTCCAATTTGTCAAAAATTGTAAACTAGTATTGTGGGATCACCCCATTATAAATTAATTGTTCATCAAAATTTCAAATAAATTACATTTTTAGAAACTAGACTCCATTCTACACATATTAAAAAAAAAATCAATTAGTTTACAAAATTTATAGGGGTAGCACGACCAAAATTCTATTTTTCATGAAGTTTCCACTTTAAAAACTAGTAAAAAAATAAATATTCATAAAAAAATTATCAGAAAAATTGAGCGTAAACATATACTGTTAGCTAATTTCTCACCAAAGTGATTTTAAAAATACTTAAAAAAATTTAACCATGCTAGGGAGCCACAAAAGTTGCTATGTTATATGTTTTTGAGAAAAAAAACACCATTTTTTGTGGTCCCATCTTTTGAAGCCCTTAATCTCAACCATTTTAAAAAAAAATAATAGTTTAGAAAGTAGACTCGGAGCACTACGATCCTTGTTTTCGTTGCATCTCAAAATTTTGAGTATAACTATCCTCAATTTCATGTCCAAAGGTCAATATCTCCTTATTTTAGAAAAAAAAGTGGCCACTTAAGCCCCCTTTCTAGTCCCCCCATCTTTTTGCACTTACCGTATCTATGAATCTAACTCTCAAATCATTGTTAATCTGTTGAATGAGAAAAATATGGAAGGGGTTAATTGGAAACTTTCTTTGGTTGTTCAACATATTTTTCAGCTATGTTCCATGCTGGAGTGGTGTCTTTTACCCACATTGCACGAGAATGGAATAGGGTTGCAAATTGTTTGGCCAAGTGGGCTTCTGAGGATGTTGTGAATTGGTAGATTGAGAGATGGGACCGGTTATCCCCAAATCAATTCCAATCTTTAGAAAGGATTATTTCATAGGACATGGTTGGTTGATGTGAGTTGGTTTTGGTTTTGTGGTGGTTTTGTTTCTTGGATGGGCGACTTTGTGATCTTGCTTTCTTTGGGTGCCTTTATGACCCCTAATTTCTCTGTATTGTTGATTCCCTAATTTCAATAAAGTTTTAACCCTATTTTTTTCTAAAAAAAGGTGTAATTTATATCATGCTCAAACTATGCGTGTGGATGTTTAGTACTTCTTTTAGATAATGATTGCAAATGGAAAAATTGAGTTGAAGATTATTGACAATTGAGACAATATCGTTATGTCTTCCTATGGATGTATTTAAAATGTGTAATGTCAAGTGGTAAAATGCTATGATTAAGGTTCCATCAACCATGTAAATCTTATATATTTAATTATTGTAACATTATAAATGTATTCATAATGGACATGGGATCCATTGACAAAGGTAATAATTTATTTATTATTCATTGTTAAAATAATTTTCTACTACTTGAGATGAGATGATAAGGTAAAATTAGGAACCCATCTTGGAGTGTCTCGTACCTATTTTATAGGGATTAAAAATCTAGGTGTCTAAACTAGAGAGATTGCATTTTCTTAACTATGACTTTTTATAAGAATCTTGGTTTAGTATGTTGAATTTTTTTCCCAGAATTGGGGCATGACCTTTTTCCCAAGTTTAGATGCCATAATTTGTAGATTGAAAAGAATATTATTTTTTATTATGAAACAAATGCTTGAGAAGGTAGAGAAGTGTTAGGTTGCATAGGTACACATGTGTTGTCAATTTGTATGTAGGAATGTAAGAAGTGATTGTATTGTATTCTTATTTGAAAATAATATAGACTTCCGCTCTATTTTGGTGGATTTTTTTAACCTAAAAGGATTTTTTCTATGTAAATGTTATTTTTTTTAATTATATTATTCTTGTTAATATATTTTTTTTTGTTGACTTACATTTCTTTAAATTTGTATTAGTGTCACATAGATTAACTTTTACATAAATACAACATAACTTTGAGATTTTCATATTGTAGTTGTTTACCTTCATTTTTAAGAAAAATAATGTCTAATATTTATGCCAAGATATTAGCTAGTTAAATATGCAACCACCACATTAATGACACCCAAGGATTAGGTGATTGGTTGTGGTGTGGAATAAAAATGGCTCTCTTATTTTCCTACTTCATTTTGACTTGGTATATAACTTTATTAGCCTTATCTATTCCTCATTTGAATCTTCATGTGAATCTATTCCCTTATGATTTGACCTTTTTTTTTGGGTAGAAAAATCCATTTTGAGTAGTTTTTGTGTTAGTTCTATCCATTGATGGCACATACTTGTTTATGCAAGAGATACCTATAGCAATGATTCATGAAAAAGGTGAGAATTTTCTACTTTAAAGGTTATGCAAGAGATACCTATAGCAATGATTGAGGACTGCCTCATGACTCCTACTCTTGTCAAGGATTGGAGTTTAGAAGTAAGGCATAATAGTAAATGGATATACAAATCTATGATAAGGTAAGGTAGAGGAGTGATGCTTGAAGTAAAGGGATGTCAAGATGGAGAAGTTTGATAATCCAATAGTGATATAAATGGAAGTGGAGTTTGGTGGAGGAGTATATTGGGAAGGGAAACCCTAAAACCCCAACAACTTGCACATTCTTATTGAATGGAATATGTCTCCCAACTTAGAAACTTTTGAACCTAATAGACACATGGGGGATGAAAAGGGGGACATGTATGAAAATTGGATCAAAGGATATATAGGGAAGATTAATTGGTCCTTTATTCCACAAACCTAAATTAATTGAAAAGGGGACATTACATATAGAGGCTAAGAGCATACACTTAAATCTATTTTTCCTCACTTTATTGACTTACTATGGAGGTCAAAATATCAAAATAGAGCTTGAAATAAAGATGAGCTTCTAAGTAAGCCCAAACATTTTTCATGTCCCAACTACAAGTACTCAAGACTTTCCAATATTTAGAGGTTTAATTTTTCTTACATCATTTTTCCTTATTATTTGATCATTTTACTTGATTTACCTAACATTAGATTAGCATATTAATATTACGGTCTTTCTAGAACTTTCATAGTGTTTTTTGGTTTTGTTTCATTCTTTGTGTGTATGTTTTTGGATGACAACATAGAAAATGGAAAGAAACACACCTACAAGATGACAATGTGGAATGCCATAGTCTAGGCTAGTGAGATCTTCATTTTGATTCCTAGGTTCTCTATAACTTGTTTTCTATTTTTGTACCCATTTTCAATTTTTATTTTGCAACATTTCCTATTTCCAAACATTCCATTTCCCAATTCCTTTAATTATGTATTAAATTTAATAATATATAGATTTTTTTTATGTAATCTTTTGATCCCTTGATCTTTTGCAAAACTAAATGTGTCATATTCAAGAGGCACATTGCATAAAGTTAGTTCATGTTCATGATCAATTAATTAGCTATGCATGAAACTAGTTAGAGAGAATTGTTCCAAGGTTTCTCTACACATGTGGATTGAGTTATGCTATTATTAGTTATTAAGAACTTGTGCCAAAGTTAGATAGGCTTGGGATGATGTAGATCATCACAAGGAAATGAAAGGATAAGCTTAAAGGATTCATAAAAATTTCTTTTTTTAATGTTTTCACCATTTTCTATTAGAGGTGAAAGCATCTATCGCTATTTAAAAAGTATTAATCCAATGACAAAATTATTATCAACCATAGAGAAATTTCCATGAAAATGGTGAAAAAGTAATCTTGCCTATGAAGAAGTGGTTAGTTCACCAAATTTAAATAAAATATATGGAATGTGAAGGGTTTGGCCAATTTTTCTTAGATTTGAAGAATTATGAAGCATATTTAGGTGACATTATAGTTATGGGAAATCTATAATAAATAGTTGTATAACATGTACAATATTTATATCTCTTGTTACCTTTTTCATAGTCTTAATTTGTAGGTGTTGAAACTAGAAAGCATGGGTTTAGAGGTAGAGGACACCATTTTAGAGTTTGAATGAAAAATAACATGATGGATAGTATAATAATGTTGGTTATTTAATACAATGTATTGGAATGGATGAATATTGGCTCAAGGGTCATCTTCCTCACACTTCCTAGGTTTCTTCTCCTTTTATGATTTATTAGGTGCATTACTTGTGTTTTGTATCTTTGTATATTGATTTCCTTATATTCAATCTCACTATTTTCATGCTTCTATTATTTTAGTTATATGGGTAAGTGCACCAAGATGGTTCCCAAAAAGGGGGCTTAAGTGGCCACTTTTTTTCTGAAATCAGGAAATACTGACCTTGGACATGAAATTGAGGATAGTTACACTCAAAATTTTGAGATGGAACAAAAACAAGGAGCGAAGTGCTCCGAGTCTACTTTCTAAAAAACTAATTTATTTTGAAAATTGATGCAGAGGGTCAGGGAATTTGCAAGGAACACCAGATAACAAGACTAACAATGCTTCACTTCTCAACCTTTCAACTAAGCACCAACCTGAAGATAAGGCCTCAACTTTGCATTTATGACCTATTTGCTTCCCTTGTGGTTCCAAACCACTGAAATGATCTCAAGGGACTTAACCTAACTTGACTCAAATGGGTTTCAAGCCCTAACCCTCTTTTTTGAACAAAACTCACCTTTGCTCCACAACTAGCCTTCTAGCCCTATTAGGCCTTTGGCAAAGGATTCTTGTCTTTTCCCTCAAAATTTGCAAATGAACCTCCAATATTAAGATTGTTTCAGGTTTGGTTTGTGATTACAAACATCATATCAACTCTATGGTATCACTTTTTTCAAGCAACCTCTCTCCAAACCCTGTTGTTTTCTCAAAATTAAGCCTAATTAGCCCTATTTTTCAAAGCAACCCCTCTTTAAATTTGTCCCCTGACCTTGAAACTCTCAACAGTCTTCCAAAAAATTCCCAAACCAAATATTTTTATACTTTTAATCTTCTATGTTACTCTTAACATGCCCAATTACAAAACCCTCCCTAAATTGGCTTAAAACTAGGGCTTTTTGATTCCAGGACTTCCAAACACTTCCAGGTTTTAAATTTTAACTTTTCACCATTAATTAATCACTACTCAACTATTTCAACTCAAAAATATACCTCTTGTTAAGGCAGATTCTCCACTGCTATACCCTAGGGTCCATCTTCATGCCTTTTTCCTTGCTAATTCACTGTGCACATGTTAGTTTTCCTCTTCCATGCACATTTCTTTGTTAGTTTCTTATGATACATGTCATATGTGATCCATTTCATAGGTTTTTAATTGTGCTACTCCATGAAATGGATCGTTCCTTCATTAGAACTCTCAAAACATAGCAAAAACTAAACTTTTCCTGTGGACAATCAATTAAAACGTGCAAGAATTGATTCCAATTGTATTTCAGAGCATAAAAATGTTTGAAATAATGTAAATACCAGTCCTTAATCCATCACAATGAATCAAACTTCAATAGTAAATCAATAGACTACCAAAAAAAAACACAAAATAATGCAAAAAACTATAGTTTACTGTTTTTCCTGAGAACAGTCTGTACAACTCTTCTTCAAAAATGACCAACCCCGTACAAATGAACATTTTAGGGTTATAAACCCATTCTCCAACTGATCCAACTGAATTGGATTGATTACAATGCTTTATTAACTCTAAAACACTCAAAACTCTCTTTCCCGCCTAAACTGAAATTCAAATTTTTGAAATGATAAACTTACCTTTTATTGATTTATACTGACCAAAAGCTATCTAGACTTTAATATCTAACCATAATTGATCTAATTAGAACATCATAAACCTATCTACACCTCTTGGACACTATTGGTCCACTTACAAGATTCTTTTGTCCTATGGTCCTTTCAGGACCCTTAGAACTTTTAACAATCTCATTACATTTATTCATCCCAAATGCCATTATAGGCTCCAATAGGTCATAATTGATGTTTTGACTTGCTTGAAAGGTCCTCCTGACCCCTACACTCTCCTGGTTCTTGAACAACTCCTTGAGAAGGCCTGGGTGCCTCACACCAAAAATGGTTGAGATTAAGGGGTTCAAAAGAGGGATATACACAAACTGGTGTTATTTTGTCTGAAAAGCATAACATAGCAACCCTTATGCGACACTTTGAGCATGGTAAAATTTTTTGTAGTATTTTAAAAATCGCTATGGTCAAAAGTTAGCTAATAGTATCTAGTTGATGCACGATTTTTTGATAATTTTTTAATGAATATTTGATTTTTTACTAATTTTCTAAGTGGGCACTTCTTGAAAAGAAGAATTTTGGCCGTGCTCCCCCTAAATTATGTTTTTGAAGGTAATTGATTCTTTTTTATTTTTATTTTTAAAAATTGTAGAATAGAGTCTAGTTTCTAAAAATGTAATTTATTTGAAATTTCGATGAACGGTTAATTTATAACGAAAAAAAAAACCAAACACTACTTTTTGGCGAAAAAGAGACATACAAACAAAAGAAATTATGGATGAAAGGCTTAACATTGTTAAAAAGTGAAAAAAATTACATCGTTGGATAGCTAAGAGAACCTAACATTACCCATGTGTTTGTTTTTGTCGATATTGAACGGTCACAATCGATGGTGAGCTTACCGAACTTCGATTATGTGAAAAATTGTAGAATTTGCAAAAACACGTCTCTGGTCATTGGGAATGCCCTCCAAGCCTTTGGGTTGGTATTACAAGGCAACTACCAATGCTAAGGCTCAGTGATTCCCAAAGAAAAATATAACGCGAGCGCGTTATAACGCGCTCATGTTATTTCCTAGTTTTGACATTTTGCTTATCTGTGATACATGCCAAGCAAGACATAACATGCTCGTGTTATGTCTTCATTAATGTTATGTCTTTGTTAATGTTAATGTATGTATATATCCTTGTATGTATGTATGCCTATATGTATTAGTGCATGTATATTGTATGGATGTAGGATTTTATGTACATATGTATTTATGTATGTCTTTAGAGGAAGGGAGAATTTTAAGAGAGAGAGAGTTGTCTAGGTAGGGTGGAATGGGGAAAGTGGGTGGAAGTGAATTTAAAAGAGAGGGAGTGGGAGAAAAGGGGTTAGAGTGAGGGGGACTTAGATA
>VDFB02000015.1:310877763-310899987 GCA_007258455.2 Sequoia sempervirens
CTGTTATTAAGCATAAGCAAGAGATACAAAACAGAATGTAAGATAACACACTGAAAACCAGATTTACATGGAAAACCCAATGAGGGAAAAACCACAGTGAGGATTAACTCACAATATAAAGTTTTTTCTAGAACATAAAAGATAAGGCTCACTGCCAAGGGCTCACTGCTTACAGGGAGGCTCATTGCCTACAAAAATATTTATAGAACAAGAGAGGGCTTTACAGCCAAAATGAACTAACAAAAGTGCACCTAACAAGTGTTGATATAGTTATGGGGATGCTCAGAATACAAACTTTACACATTTCATTATATTCGCTCTTCTTCACATTTGCTGTTGCTTCATTTATCGCACATCAACACGAACTCACACACACGCACTTTAATCTTCAACCTTTTCCAATATATATACTTGATCTTATTCACAAGCATCAATTAGGTCGGCCTAATTAGATTCACATCATATTTACCAAAAATGATAGTAGTCAACTTCAAGTAATTCCAAAATCTTCCCAACATGCTTTATTAAGTCGACATCGACCTAGGATAGGTCGCACATATATCTGCGACATAACCAAAAATTATTTCACCAGTCATTAGGTTAGCCAAAGATAGACCTAATAACACTTTTGCAAACACCAGAGAAACACCGAGCATCTGGATACGTAAGATCTTGTAAGTACATGCTCCCAACACCTGCGAACCATTTCCCAAAACTGCAAGTGATAATAGTTAACTACGGAGGAGTGCGGACAAGAATACCAAAGAGAGAAACACGAATACCAGTTCAGACACTAGACCAAAATACCAGATCAATCACAGTCTTCACAATCATGGTGACATCAATGACAACACAAAAACTATAGAGATAGTCAATCTTCTTTGTATTTCCAACAGGAATATCAAGGGGTTGAATAACTTGCATAAACAGGACCTCCTGAAAATCTTGTCCAAAACCATAAGCTGGACATCTTGTTGATACAAGAGACAAAAATGTAGTTTGATAAGTTGGATGCTTTGAAGAATCCATTCTTTAAGGATTGTGGGTTTCATGGAGTTAGCTCTGACGGAGCTTCAAGTGGAGTAGCCACTTTTTGGAATGCTAAGTTGTTGAAAGGTTTCCCAATCGCTAATGGTTTCAACCATGTTGAGACAATTTATTTGGCTTAGGGATTCTTATTCTTGGGTTATTTCTAATGTGTATGCTCCTGACCTAAAGAGAACCAGGAAAAAGTTGAGTTCATAATAAAACTGAGTTCATAATGATTCAATCTAGTTTTGTTCCTGATTGGATCCTTAAGGAGTGGAAGTAGATAAAATATGGGTAGATCACGAGGTATCTAGGCATACCATTTGGAGTAGGGGTTACATTGCATGATATGTGGAAGTGGTTTAACAACCAATTGAGAGCTAAAAAATTTAATTGGGAAATAAATTCTTGTCTTTAGCTAGTAAAATTCAAATTATTAACAAGATATTTTTGGCATCACATGTTTATTATTCCTATTGTTGGATGTCCTCTAAAAAAGGTTATGAGGACCTAACCAAGCTCATTTGTTAGTTCTTGTGGACCAAATAGGATGGAAAAGTGGATTTTCAGGCTTCCTCTTAGCTACATTGTATACAACCTAAGTGCAGAGGGGGGCTAGGCCTTTTGGATCCTAGAATTCAAGGGATTTTCTTATCTACAAAGTGGATAATCAGAGCCGTGTCAAGAGGTGAACCTTGGAAATTTTTAGTGCATCATCGTATTATGGTGGCAACAATGAACAACATGTGGCATAATGTGGTTTGGTTAGATAAAATTTTGTTGGCACAGTTTGTTCATGTCAAGGCCTCCTTCCCACTACAATCTATATGGAAATCTTGGCAACAAGTTTGCAAGTTTATAAATTGGAGGGGTGATTCCCTTTAGTGTGGTTTCAACTTTGCAACCTCTTCTATTGGGTGGAATAAACTAGTTTTATATCATGGAAAACCTCTTATTGTATCCTTTCCTAAACCAACCCTTTATCTATTTAAAAAAGGTGTCAGACAGTTTAGTGACATATGGGATTTTGATTCCCTTGATTGGGATAGTTGGCAACATATCAAAAATACCTTTAATCTAAATGAAAGGTTTAAGAGTTTGATGATCTTTGTGAAACCATTATTTCCTACACACCTTCTAATGAAAATCTGTATGTATTTACGTTGCAATTTTGTCAAAGACTGGGTGTGGATTGCTCAACATTCATTCTTATGGTTCCCTTTGAAGAAGATTTACTTGAAGCTTCTTTCACACATGAATTTGAATGCAAGACTTAATAAAAAATAGTGTTGTTTTCCAGAAAAAAAATGGAGAAGTCTTAGTGCTCAAATTTGGAAATCCAAGGAAGATGCTAATGCTCAGATTGTGGCATGGAAAATTTTACATCATAAGTTGCCTGTAGGGGACATATTAAAGCATTTTAAGATGCAAGCAACCAAATGTCCATTTTGCCAATGCAAGGAAAACATAAAACATATTTTTTGGGATTGTGTTATAACTAAAATGAAGTGGAATATTATGTTTAGTCATTTCCTTGCTATGTTTGAACATGCTTGACGTTGGAAAGAAGTGATTTTTAGTATTAGACTTCATAGAAACATTGTTGTTGACTTTGTGAGGCAATTTATTTTGTTGCATTTATGGAAAAGTAGATATTTAGCTATTTTTTCTCATCACATTTTGCCTCCTGAGATAGACATTTTAAATTTTTACTCTGACATCCTATTTCAATTCATCATTCTATTTTCACAGTGGAGATGGAGACACAAATATAAGGATATCAGTAAGCACCTGGAGGTTATTAAGCATCATTTTCTATAGCTTCATAAAGGGGAACTCCATAGTGCTAAAATGATTCAAGATTTCTTCAAGTTTAAAGTGTAATCTCTTATGTTATTGTACTCTTTGTGTTCTTGTATGCTTAGCTGGATGTCTTTACCTAGCTCAGTTACTTCTATGTTGATTATGTTTGTTGGCACTCATTGCAAGTTGTCTTATGCGTTGTTTTTCGATAGGTTTCAACTAGTTATTGGTATTGTAAAAGTTGTTACTTGCTACTCCACCTTGTAAGATGTTGAGTCTCTTCTCTTTCTTGTACAGTCCTCCTTTTGGACTATCCTTCATTCTTTTTGTAATCTTCTTTTAGCTTATTTCAATATAAAAAAAAGAGAGTAGTGCATAGCATTGAAGTAAATATATATCGGTTTCCATTTTTAATTGATTTGTAAATTGAAACAAGTTTCTCATTAAGGATATGATAATGAGAGTGTTTCTCAAGAATAAACATGTGGACTAAATTGTTTAAAGGAGAAATAAATAAATTAGGTCATTGATCATATTTAACATCAACAACAACACACAACCATGTCAATTCATTTTTTATGAGTAGTGGATTCTTGGAAGAGTCAGAAGAGCTTAGTGAATGTATATTATTGGCCCCTCATGGTATATAAGACCATGCAATAGGTTGGAGGAATGCACATGAAAATAAATTAGATTGTGTGGGGTCCTCTTTAACAATTGCTAGCATAATATATGTCCATGGTGGATAAAAAACACCTGTAGAGTGCCCACTAAGTGGAAAAATATGAGAAGTGGTGCTACCATGCTAGTAAATTGAAAAGGAAGCCCCTTGAGAGATGGTGTGAAGGAAAGGCCTAAGTGCAAGAACGTGAACTTACCACATTATCAATAATAATGCACATCTAAGACACGATTCAAACAAGCTAGTATAGGACTCATAAAAACAAAGTCCAATAACAAAAAAAATCTTAACATGGCTTTGAATGTACTAAGAATACACATTTTATTTATTTATTTAACATGGTCCATCTTAGTTAGTATTTGGGGCCCACCATTCAATCTACATATATAAAGACTATGTGACCATGCTGGTACATGCTTGCAAGTAATGACATCAATGCATCTAGGAAAAAGGAATGTGATCTGATAATCAAAACTCCAATGACCACCTAAGCACAAATACTAAACCAAGAATAGCATGTAAACACCAACTACAAGGAAAAGTGATGAGGCTTAAGAAAGGATGTGATAATATAATATACATAGATTAGTGGTTACACTTAAGGGGCATGTGCAACCACACATGTTCATGCATATGTAGGATTTCACATTAGTGCATGGGCACACAAACAAAGTATGGGAGTCTCATTAGAGATTACAATCTAAAGGAAGGGAGAAAACTATCAAGAGATCCAAGTTTGACTTTAAATACAAGAATTTTCACATGGTAATTCAAGCAACATAACAAGAATATTACAAAAGAATAGAGTAGGGGGACAAATA
The DNA here is from genome assembly GCA_007258455.2 of Sequoia sempervirens. Classification (NCBI taxonomy): domain Eukaryota; kingdom Viridiplantae; phylum Streptophyta; class Pinopsida; order Cupressales; family Cupressaceae; genus Sequoia; species Sequoia sempervirens. The sequence continues at coordinate 310,882,099 of VDFB02000015.1, forward strand.
ATTCAAGTGGACACAAAATCTTGCAAAATTTAAAAATGCTAAGAAAATCTGTAGATTCAATTGCTAATATCTAGTATCTATAAATTCAATAGAAATATTAATATTTTTTTGATAATCGAGTACTTAGTTACATAAAAAAAATGATACAAAATATACACAATTTTATTAGTTCCTAAGAGGAATACCAATGCATTTGTTAGGTTTTATAAGTTGGTATCAAAATAACCAATGAGATCTTAGAATCAAAGCAGTTTGAGGGAATTTCCTAATGTATTATTTTCTCAGTTTATTTTTAAAATATTAAAATTAATTTATTAGCCGATAGGCTATTTATGTGGGGGAACCCCACCGACATTTCCAGCAATCTGATGCCGACGGGAACCCCCATGAAATTTCGACGGCCCTACTTGTCGGCAACTTGCAACAAAGATAACATTCCCGATAGGCTTTCCGGAAGACCAGGCACAAGATTTGACCTGAGGCGCATTGATTTACGAGCAAGCAACTTTATCTGAGCAAGCAATCAAATTATTTCCTTGATTTAAGTGGCCCTAACTTTGACGCGAGTGAATTTGCTTTTTATGGTGCTGAATTGTAGGTACTGATAAAAACTATATCTAAATTGGCAATCTATACTTGTCTATTATTTGGCTTTATAGATTGAGATAGTTTTCTGATGGTAGAATTGTAAAGAAAATAGAATGATTTTTTAAAATATTTGAAAATAATTAAATTATAAGGGTAAATAAATTTAGTTTGAGGTTAAAATAATTATGAAAAATATATCTTTAAAAACTTTTTTTTTCTTACCATGTTTTTCATATTAAAATGATTCTATTTGGCTAATTAAAAGTAAAAAAATTAAAAAAATCATATAAGTAGCTGGCCTTTTTGCTTTACAGGTCATGGCCAATAACTCTTCCTTTTGTAAAGCACAATAAAAATTATAAATATACAAAAAATTATTAAAAATTATTTATCTTTAAAAAATTTGAAAAGATTTTTTATTATTTTTTAATTTAATTTTTTTACTCATTTTAAAATAAAAATAAATGAATATATGAATTCTAAACATTCATTAATGTAAAATATAAATATTAAAAATTACTTAATTTTCATTTTTTAACATCTTTTTAATAAAAAAAAATTATATAAAAAATATACATTTTAAAAATATAATATTAAAATTAAAAACTAAACTATATCGATTACCTAATAAAATAATTTAATTTTTTTTTAATAAACAAATTCTAAATAAAAATTATACATTTTAAAAATATAATATTAATATTAAAAACTAAACTATAGTGATTACCTAATAAAATAATAAAAAATAACTTTTCAAATTTCATACATTTAAATGTAAATAGTTATCTAAAGTATTAACTGGATTCACTAACATTTATTATGAGTCTTGGTAAGCATGAATCCATATATGACTTAAAAAAAGGGGAAATTGAGTTTTTTAAAGGAGTTTTTAAATTTTTGAGTTTTGTATTTATAAATATTAGCAATCACACCTTGGTGTCTAATGGGTACATCGAAGAGGTGTGGAATGTAAATTAGGGAATTTTTAAAAATTTGTGTATTACATGATTTCAATTGTTTGGTCATTCATAAAATGATATATTTTGTGCAACAAATGTCTCTTTAACTAGCACTTGCACCCTAATGAGGTGCAATACTTATGCCGATAGGCTGAGCCCACATTATTTACGACCATGAAAAGTAGTGGACGATGTAAGAAAGTAGTGATCTATCTCACCTATCCCTCTCTACCTCTCTCCCTCCGTCCCTCCCCCCTTCTCTCTCCCTCTTGCTCTCTCCTTCCCTCTCTATTTCTCTCTATATCACATATCCCTCTCTACCTATCTCTCCCTCCATCCCACCTATTTCTCTCTCACTCTCTCCTTCCCTCTCTACTTCTCTCCCTCTCTCACTTATTCCTATCAACCTCTCTCTCCTCCCCCCTTTAATTCTTTATATCTCCCCTATCCCTCTCTACCTCTCCCTCCCTCCCTCTCTCTCTCTCTCACTCTCTTTGGCTCTCTCTTTGCTTCTCTACTTTTTATCCACCCCCCCTCTCTCTCTCACTTATCCCTCTCTACCTCCCTCTGTCCCTTTACCCTCCTCTCTCTCTCTCTATCCTTCCCTCTATACTTCTTTTCCCTCCTCTCTCTCTATCTCACCTATCCATCTCTACCTCTCTGTCCCTCCCCCCCTTCTCTCTACCTCTTGCTCTCTCCTTCCCTCTATATTTCTCTCTAAATCACATATCCCTCCCTCCATCCCACCTCTCTCTCTCTCTCTCTCTCTCTCTCTCTCTCTCTCTCTCTCTCTCTCTCTCTCTTCTCTCTCTCTCTCTCTCTCCCTCTACTTCTCTCCCTCTCTCACTTATTCCTCTCTACATCTCTCTCCTTCCCCCTCTAATTTTCTATATCTCCCCTATCCCTCTCTACCTCTCCCTCCCCATGTCTCTCACTCTCTCTTTCCTTCTCTACTTCTTTCTATCCCACCTCTCTCTCCCTCCCTATCTCTATCTCACTTATCCCTCTCTACCTCTCTCTGTCCCTTTACCCTCCTCCTCTCTCTCTCTATCCTTCCCTCTCTACTTCTTTTCCCTCCTCTCTCTCTTTCTCTATCCTTCCCTCTCTACTTCTTTACCCTCCTCTCCAATTCATTCCAAAAACAACACTTCCTATACAACTTAAGTTATACACCTCAATGATTATTGTGCCCAAGATATGCTCGCGCGTGAAGTCTCCAAGGCTCCCTGCATTACCTTTCACATCACGAAGACAAATAGGAGTGTACAACATGCCACGTAATAGATCCCGATGGGGTTTCTGGCACTGGAGGAGATCCCGGTGGGATTCCCCCCACATAATAGTCTATCAGCTAATTATTTTTATAGTATATATGAATTATCTTGTAGTTAAATAGTTATTTTATTTATTATATAAATTTTATTTTTATTAAAAATTTATTATCTTATTTTATTTATTTTATGTAAAGAATCATTTTATTTTATTTATTATATAAATTATTATTATTATTTGTTTTTTATTTATTTATTTTTATAGTTATTTTTTATATGCAAGGTAGGATTTATATTGATATTTTAAAATTTATATTGATATTTTAAAAGATATACATGCATCTGCTAAGTAGGAGATAATAGTCCTTCCTGGACTCTGAGCCAATCAACTAAACGTTCCAATTCGGGACAAATTTCTATCATTTCAAAATTTCCAGTCCCATTGCAAGCTTCAAAAAACTGACTACTATAGTCATAGATACAAAAAAATTAGGTCAGATGCCGAGCCTCATCCAGTCGATACCGAATTTGCAGTTCCACTGCACTATTACTAAAAAGCCATCCAAAATTTTGAAAAGCCACTAAATTTTTAAACCTTAAAAAAATTAAAACACAAAGGCCGAGCCTCACAAAAATCCATTTAATTCTACGAACCGGATGAAATCTTCCACCCATTCCATCCCCTCCTCCGTCACAAGCCTCAACTTCCTCTTCAGGAATTCCACAGCCACGACCACAATCATTCTATGCCTCATCAGTTCTGGCCCTTTGATGTCTAAGATGAAGGGAAAGAATTTGACTGCATCATCTGTCTCCCAAAGGAGGTCCAAATCTGCGGGGCGCAGGATTCCTTTGCCTTTGAAGGCTGCTTTTAATGTCTTTTCTAAACCCCCTAGTAAGTCACCTTAGAAAATTCACACCATCATTTCCTTTGCCTCCGCCTTCGGGATGTCCAAGTCCAGAATCACTGCTAGAGACCGAAAGGAGATGTGAGCGTTGTCTCTCACAAATTCCTTTCTTTCCAGATGTCCTTTGCCTAAAACCATTTTGACTACTACTATTGTCACGGGGTCGTCCTCAAGCAGAATTTGCTTTAGCCTCTAATCCGTAATCTCCTGAAAGGCTATCTATCTCTCTGTTGCCACCAAGGAGACTGGTGTGTCAACACCGAAACTTTCCAGCTCCCCCGCCGAAATGGAGATGATGAATTTTGACTTCGTCGTCCTCGCCATTTGCAACACTTTTGTCTGCCGTTCCCTGCACAGAGACAAAACAGAAACCAAATTTTGAAGACCATACAATGAGAATGTCTTCATCAAGTCATTTAAAAAGCTCATGAGTTGTAAGGCTGAGCCTCCGCACACGAATCTGAATAATGGCAAAGCGAGCATTTCATCCTTGCCATGACAATATCCTACGACCTTCATCCTTCAACCTTCATACAACTATCTCCTCGTGTGAAGTGAGTTGCCACTCGGGCCTTAAGCTTGTGCTTTCATAATTGTCGTGCCCTATGTGTCAAGCTATCTGCACTTTGATTCCTGTGACATTCATTCCCCCTATCGACGCCAAGGGTTCCCCTAATTTCATAAGCATCTAACTTTATTTAGTTCCCTCCTCCCTCTGTCTATTTGGAAAAGACTTGGAATGATGTGGCATTGCCACTAAGAGGACGCCTTGCCCGTCTCGTCCATCTCCTCACGTCCACCCTCTTTGATGGCTTGATAGATGGCTATATGAGGGACGTAGGGAGCCCACCCTGCCACCCACTATTTATTTTTATAGTTATTTTGTAGTTAAATAGTTATTTTATTTATTATATAAATTATTTTATTTATTTTTATTTTTTTCAAATGTAATTTTTTTAAAATAACGTAATTAATTAATTAATAAGTTAGAATTATATTTTATATATATTAATCTTAAAATGAAATAATTAAATAATTCTAATTATATTTAAAATAAATAAATTTTACTTAAATTAATTAAATATATTGTAATTAATTGTATCTCTAATCCTACTTTAATTAAAAACTAAATAATTGTAATTATAATTGTAAATTTAATCTTAAGCCTAATTTTTAATTATCTTATTTTATGAGTAAATAAAAAATATTTAAATTTATAATTTTAAAAAAAAATTATTTAAAAATTGAAATGGTAAAAAAACATTATAATTCTCGAGTTCCCAAACGGACGGCGTAAATAATTTTTTTTCGAAGATTGCATCTGTAAGTGAAGATTTTGGCTGTCTATGGATTATTTTAAAGTAATCTAAAAATATTTATCAAATATGAGGGTTTTTATAGTTTCTTGATCTGAAATTCCCAAACAGACACCAGAAAAAAAAAATTAATTGAAGATCGGTTATAAAATTTAGCATCTACAACAATTTCCAGTGTGATAATCTTTAGCTTGAAGCATGCATGATTATACACCTACATATTTAATGTCTAAGTATTCTATTTCAGATTTATTTTACTCCTGTGAAGCGAAGCACAACATGTATGTACTTTTAAGCATATTTAATACTCATTTGAGAGGACATTACCAAATTCAAATCTAGATGAAATTGATTGGGGAAATGTGCACAGTAATTTGTGTCAAATCTTTAGCAATGTACTCTCTACGTGTACACATCAAATATCCATCGCAGGTCTCTTTATTGCTTTATACTAAGGGCACAGACTGCCATCCCATCATCCTTGGCCGACATTGAATATAGCATTCCCGGAATAGTTCATGGGGTTCCCGCCAGCATCTGACTGTAGGAAATGTCGGTGGGGTTCCCCCACATAGAATAGCCTATCGGCTAAAAATGAGTGAAAGAAAATATTTCAATAAAAGAGACAATGAAGATCTATGAAGAGGGAGGGGGAGAGATAGGGAGAGAGATGGATGGGTAGAGAGAAGGAGACATTTCTAGAGATGGAGGGGAAGAGAGGAATATAGACGTAGAGATAAATATAGAGAGAGAGGAAGAGAGACAAATAGATAGAGGTAGAGATGAATATAGAATGAGAGAGGACAAGGGAGACAAACAGATTAGATAGAGAGAGAGATAGAGGGAGAAATAAAGATAGAGGGATAGGGAGATAAAGGGGAGAGATAGAGAGCGATGGATATAAAGGAAGAGATAATGAGATAAAGAAGAAGAGGAAGAGGGAGAGATAGAGATATAGAGAGATATATGGAAAGATAGAGTGATATAAAGATAGAGATATAAGGAGATATAGAGAGAGAGGGGGAGAGAGGGAGAGGAGAGGAGGAGAGAAAAGAATTGAGAGAAGGAGAGAAAGATAAATAGGATGGAATGGAATAGAAAGAGGGGAGATAGAAATAGGGGAGATAGAGAGGAGAGATATATAAATGGGGAGAGAAATAATTAGATATAGAGATATATGGAAAGATAAATGGAGATATAAATGGATAGGGGGATAGGAGGGAGCAAGAGAAGAAGAGAGGGGAGAGAGATAGAGAGAGGGAGGGAGAGAGAAAGGGAGAGAGAGAAGATGGGAATATGGAGATATATGTAGATAGGGAGAGAGTAGAAGAGGGGGAGAGAGGGAGAGGGAGAGAGGTATAGATAAAGGGTGATATAGAGAGATAGAGAGGGATATGAAAAGAGATAAAGAGATAGGTAGATAGATAGATAGGGAGATATACATAGAAAAGGATATGGATAGAAAGAGATAGATGAGTGAGAAGGAGATCAAGTAGAAGAGATGAGGGATAGATGGAATGAATAAGATAGAGAGAGAAGGGGGGAGAGGGAAAGGATATAGATGTATAGGGAGAAAGATAGGGAGATAGATAAAGAGATATAGATAGAAAGATATAGAGAGATGAGTGAGAGAGAGAGAGGTAGACATAAGGAGATATAGATAGAGAGGGGGGGAAGAGATAGGGAGATAGAGATAGAGGGGGAAAGAGTGAGAGAGAGAGAAGGTGATAGAGATAAGTAATAGAAAGAGGTGTACATAGGTGAAATGATAGAGAGATAGAGGTAGAGAAAGAGAAAGAGGAAGTGTGTGTGTATATGAGAGAGATATATATTTACCTAATGACTTCTCTCTGACTTTGTCAGATAATTCAACATCCGGATTATCTCACCTTCGCAATAGTAAAATGCATCACTGGTAAAGGTTTTATGACAGGTGTGTGTTAGAAGAATTGTCATTGATGTCAAGACAAAGAATGTTGGCTTAATCCAATTATTGAATAAATCCGATTGTTGAGGTCATCTTGTTTGAGTATTAATGGGCAAGATCTGATCTATGTATGTAGTCAAATTATTGGAAGCAAACAAATCGCTGTGGAAATCTTTGTCAAATTATTGGAAGCAAACAAATCGCTGTGGAAGTCTTTTTGCAGTCATAAATTTGAACTTGCATAAGTAATTGTTTCCAGATCGAATTTGATTACTATGGAACCCGAATAAATCACTCTGGAAGTCTTTTTCCAAATCGAATCTGATTACTATGGAACTCGAATAATTCACTACGGAAGTCTTAAATAAATCTCAATAAACATCTTAATTCTAAAGATCGAAAGAATTAAAGATGGAATGCTTAATTCTAACAGATCCGATTGATGATTTGTTAAGTAAAAGACGTGCTTAATGTCATCTTTAAGTTAAATGCATCCACCAGAAAGAAGCACGAATTTATGAAAGGGCACGAATTAGACGTGCTTAATGCCATCTTTAAGTTAAATGCATTGGCCAGAAAGAAGCACGAATTTATGAAAGGGAACGAATTTTTGAAAGGACGTGTTTCGCTAACAACAGAAAAGAATGACGTCTTGTTGAAGCAATGTTTCAATGCGATTATTGAAAAGATGTGGCTCTTTAGCAATCAACTTTCTTAAATCAAAAGAAGAAGAAGCGACTGTTTCTAAAAAGATTTCATAAAGGACGCGTCTCTTCTTTCTTTAAAGGACGTGTTTTTTTCTAAAGAAAGATTTGATTTACAAATGGCTTGTATGTTAGAAGAATGCAGATTAATAAGGTTCGATTTACAAACAGATTTGCTTTATGAAGAGACGTGCTTGAAGGTTGCAAGTGTTAATGTAATCCTTTAGTCAAAAGATGCAATGTTTGAATAAGATACATAAATGACATATCATTCAAGGTTTCTAGTGTGGTTGTAGAGAATAAGCAGTTCAGTGAAGAGTCCCATCTTCTTGTGTGGGCTTAGGGTGATATCTTTCATCACATAAAGCAGATTGTAGGATAGGGATAGTGCAGATCTGATTGAAGGCAGTCATCTTACATCCATCAAGTCAAGGTTTGGTGCCTTGCATTAGGGGTTGGTGCTCCTCGTAGGTAGGTGCCTACTAAATTTGTAAAGGTTTAGGTGTTCCTTGTAGGTTGTATCCTACTAAATCATCTTTCTTGTAAATCTAGTAGGTTGGTGCCTACTTGTAAAAATCAGTTCAATAAAGTTGTGTCAACTTGTGTAAATTGGTTCATATCAAAGAGTTGTTTGTAATAAGTTTAAAAGATTAAAAATTGAAAGTTTGTGTTGATTTACTGATTCACCGCCCCCCTCTCCCCCCCTCTCAGTAAATCTTTTGTGCTCTTCAATGTGGATGGATATCGACTGGACTCTAACATTTCGTCCCGTGTTCTGGCTGGTTTGTTAGATGTGGGGGTTTCCAAGGCTGATTCGAGGGTGATCATAGAGTGGTTATTTAGGAAGGACATGTTGGTTGGTTTGGAAAGGACTTTGTCGATGACTTCATTGGGTAAGGGCATTCCCCATCCTTGTGACCTTGCATTGCTAGAAGACCCAAATGCATTAGTTAAATTCTTCCCTTTTCTTCTAGACGTCGGTGGAATGGATCTATTAGAGCATCGATGTTTGGCTTCCCCCACTGGGATCTTCTCCAGTTTGATGCTGATGCCGCTAGTGGGGAGAACTTTATAGAAAAACAAAATCAGTCTATGCCTATCGGCTATTCCGTTGCTCATTGAATATTGTGCAACTATTAGTTTATCATTCTATTGGATGATAGTTGTGAATAGTATTATTAGTATGACATAAGTTATGGAATCTTTTAGCTTTTCTCATTTTAACTATAAAGAAGTTAATGGTGTAAACTTGTTTTCATGTCATTATTTGATAATGACATTATTTTTATTCAGAGAATTGTGGACCAATGAATACAATTGTATTTCATTTTCATCATATTTGAATCAATTTTAATTTATTAAAAAGGTGAAATAGAGAAAATATGACGGATTGTTATTAAAATAATTAACAACAAAATAAATAAAATTTACATCTATTAGTTTACAATATGTTTAAAATAAGCAATAAGAAATTAAATATTTAAAAAAGGATAATGACTACTTATATATATTTTTTATCTATTATATATATCACTAATGCATTTGATGCATTCAATTTATTTTATTAGTTTAACCAACAAGCATATAGAATTAAAAAGTTAGAGCAACAATCCTATAATCTGCATTAATTTTTTTATTCTAAATAATTGTAAACATGTCATATATCTTTATTTTTATTGATTAATGAAATAGTAGTAAAAGAAAATTATTATTTGTAAACTACATGTCTAATCAATGAATTTAATTTATTAAATAAAATTTCAATTGTATTAATGTCTTGACATGAGCACTATTATATACATCATAATAGTCATTTTCTATATGACAAGGTAAATTAATATGAAAATAATTTTTCACCTTAATAAAATTACTTTTAAAACTATTTTGTCCCAAATGATATTTCTAACATTACTCAATTTTATTAGACACAACAAAATTCAATGCACAAACTACAACATTGATAGAAACATGATCCAATACATTTCTTGTTACATTTGATATTGATGAAAATAATTGTGCCTACAATTTAAAATCACCCTAAATTAAAAAAATTGTACAATTTATATCTCAAATTCAAGATGGTTTTTAAAATTATGGATTGTGTACTAGGTACAAAGAAAAGTTGTGGGCTAAATTCAAAGATGTTTTTATTGCTGTCACAAACTTTCTCCATTTTTTAATACAAGTAGGGCCCGAGCTCCACTTTCTCAGCATTCTTTACCATCCCAATTATTACATCGGTCACTGTCTTGACATGTAAACGACAGCAAGAAAAATATATTGTCCTTGGAAAAGATGAGAAAGCACATGGCTAAGAGGGGATTCCAGCTGTAAAGCATTAATCGTACACTTATGACGCGGAGGATAATGACTGTGGGTGCACCGTGCAACAATACTTTATTTTTGTGAAGAGACAGTAGAAGTGATGCTTTGTTTGCGGAGAATAACTTTTGTTTAGTATAAGATTTTGATGGTCATAGGTGTATTGATGAGTTTTTGTCAACGTGACAGCCCTAAAGTGAGGGCTACCACATCATAATGATTAGGTTATTTAAGGATGAAATGAAGATATATGATATTTTATTCATCTATTGAAATTATATATCTCTCATCCTTGAAGGGGTGTCTAATTTAATGGATGTGTGTATGTGCATGCATACATCTAAGCTCTCTCATTGAATTACTATTGTTTTATTTTCACGTTTTTTAAATATTATTAAATTATGTTCTATTTATTTGATGTTGATTTCAGAAGTTTAAGGTCTTTATATTAAAACTTATCATAAATCATATAGATATTGTTATTTAGTAATAATTATAATGTTTCAATCACAAGTTGATATTTTCTAATCATCATTATTGTTATTAATAGCGCATTACTAGTGTTTTGCTTCAAATCATGATATTTTGAACATATAGAATGGTATTAAACTTCAAAAGATTGAATCATTATTTTGACTTATAAGAGGATTCATCATTTGCTCATTATTGGTAATTGGCTCTCGCTATATTTGGAGAAAAATTTCTTTTACATTTTAGAAGTTGAGATTCTAGTTTAGATTGCTCAATTGATGATAATTTAATTTAATTTTTTGTTGAATGAAATGAGACTTTGGTTGATGAGTGTTGTGATTTGTTTTTTGCAAATTTAGTTATCTTCCCCATTGGAATAATCTAACATGCGATGTTCTTATATAAATTTCCTATTAAGATGTCCTCTTAAACACCTCCAAAATAATATTAACTATAAGAAACTAACACTAATATCCTACCCTGTAGAAGAGTAGGGAGAGGGAGTGCAACCGAGATATTGTTGAGGGGTTCCAAAAAACCCTCTTTGATTTGTGCTCTAAGAGCACCCCTCTTCTTGCAAATGAAGATCATTTTTTGGAATATCAGGGGGTCGAATAATTTGCATAAATAGGACCTCCTAAAAATCTTGTCGGGACCATAAGTCGAACATCTTGTTGATCCAAGAGACAAAAATACAAATTGATAAGTTTGAAGCTTTGAAGAATCTATTCTTTAAGGATTGTGGGTTTCATGGAGTTAGCTCTGATGGAGCTTCGGGTGGAGTGGCCACTTTTTGGAATGCTAAGTTGTTGAAAGGTTTCCCGATCGCTGATGGTTTCGACCATGTTGAGACTAAATTTTTTGGGCTCAGGGATTCTTATTCTTGGGTTATTTTTAATGTGTATGCTCCTAACCTAAAGAGAACCAAGAAAAAGCTTTGGGATGACCTTGGGAGTCCCAGGATGAACTTTTTGGATCTCCCTTGGCTTGTAATGGGAGATTTTAATACTCCTTTGTATGATAATGAGAAAGTGGGAGGGTCTCAAGCCAATCCTGAGAGTAGGTTTGATTTAAGAACGTTTATTGATGACAATGCTCTTGTTGATGTTAAACTTTCAGGAGCTAGCTTTACTTGGTCCAATCAGCATGTTGGTATGGATAATATTCAAGTTAGATTAGATAGAGCTTTAACCTCTACTTCCTGGTCTTCTATTACAAGATGTGGGTCAAACCACTTCCCTATCTCTTTTGTTGTTGATAGGCTTGGGAGTAAGAAGAGATTTCCTTTTAGGTTTGAAGCCATGTGCTTAAGAGACCCTCGTTTTATGGATTGTATTAGAAAATGGTGGAAAGTTAACATTGATGGTAGTGCATTGTTTAGAGTTGCCAAGAAGCTGAATTTTGTTAAGAGGAATCTCAAGAAATGGAACAAAGAGTTGTTTGGTCATATCTTTGATTCTAAAAGTTTTGTTCTTAAGAAGTTGGATGATGTACAACATGTCATCCAATCAAAACCAGTTTATCAGAGGATCTACAATTACTGGAAGATAGTCTTCTTGCGCAATTGCATGATATCGTTACCAAGGAGGAGGACTTCTTGAGGAAAAGGTATCAATCTATTTGGTTGAAGTCTGGGGACTGTAATTCTAAGTTCTTTCATCTCGCTGCTCTTAGGCATAAGTTGTCAAATAGAATTTCCTCAATTAGAGCTGATGGGTTGTTGTTGGAAGATGAGGAGGCTATTAGAAGAGCGAATGCTAGGTTCTTTGAGCAGCTCCTGATGGATGATCTAGTCTGGGATCAAAGGAGTGTGGATGCCTCTCTGGAAGTTATTCCCAAAGTTGTGATAGAGAATTTGAATAAGGAGCCGACAACTATTCCTTCGGCCTTGGAAGTTAAAGAAGCGATTTTCTCTTTTGAAGGTAACAAAGCCCCTAGCCCTGATGGCTTTCCTTTTCTATTCTTCCAAGCATGTTGGGAGATTATCTTTGAGGATGTGATTAATGCTACTAAGGATTTCTTTGGCTCAAGAAGTCTCCTCAAAGAGCTTAATGCAACTTTCATTGTTTTGATTCCCAAATCTGCTGATGCAAAGAGTTTTGGCAAGTTTTGCCCGATCAGTCTTTATAATTCAATTTATATTTTTTTTTGAAAGTGCTTGCTTCTAGATTGCAAAAATGCTTGCCAAATATAATTTCTAAGCACCAGAGTGGTTTTTTCAAGGGTCTTCAGATCCTTGATTCTATCATTACGGTTCATGAGCTTGCTCATTCCATTAATGTATCTAAAAAACTCGGTTTCTTCTTGAAGTTGGACTTGCTCAAAGCTTATGATAGAGTGAGTTGCAAATTTCTTTTGAATGTCTTGGACCGGTTTGGTTTTTACAAGAAATTTCTACAATTTGTTGAGCAACTCATTTCTTCTCCCTCATTTGCTATCTTGGTGAATGGCTCTCCTTCTCCTTTCTTCTGGAGTTTGCATGGGCTAAGGCAGGGAGATCCTATCTCGCCGCTTCTTTTCATCTTGATGGCGGAGGCTTTGGGTTGTAATATCCATAAGGCACTTCAGGCTAGGGTTCTGAGGGGTCTTTCGACTTCATCCAGATGTGATTCGACTACTCACCAACAATTCGTTGATGACACTATTATGATGGGTATTTCTTCTATTAAGGAAGTTAGAGTTGTTAAGTGGTTATTGGTTGACTACAAGAAGGCTTCTGTTAAGAGGATTAACCTTCCTAAGAGTTAGATTTTCTTCCTCAAAACTCCTAAAGCTCTGCAGCTTAAGCTTCCTAGAATCTTCTCTTGTAATAGAGGTGAGTTCCCGTCTTCTTATCTGGGGCTCCCTTTGTGTATCTCCAAGATTCCAAATTCCTTTTGGTTAGGTTTGTTGGATAAATTTAGCAGGGAGTTAGTGGGTTGGAAAGGTGCACTCCTTAGTCAGGCAGGTAAAATTCAACTTATTCCATCCACTCTCCAAAACCTACCCCTATACGCTATGAGCCTCTTCAAGGTTCCTGTAAAGTTTGAAGATAAAATGGAATAAATTATGAGAAGATTCCTTTGGTTAGGAGTTGAGTCTAAAGACAAAATTCTTCTTGTGGCTTGGGAGTTGGTGTGTAGACCGAAGAAATGGGGAGGTTTGGGTATTAGAAATGTAAAATATTTTAATAAGGCTCTTCTGTCAAAAAATGTTTGGTGGCTCCTTGAATGGGGATGTTGGGTGGGCCTGTTTGGTGGGTAATAAGTACCTGTATGGTTTGGAGGGACCTTGGAACATACTGTCTTCGGAGGAGATTCCTTTTGGTTCATGTTTTTGGAGGAATATTATGTTGTGTAGGGACTTGATTACTAGAGGTGTTAAGTGGCTATTGGGTGATGGTACAAGTATTCTTTTTTGGGAAGATGTTTGGTGTGGGGTAAGCCCTCTTATTTTTCTTCCTTGGGCACCCACTATTTGTTGGCAATACAAGGGTAGACAATTGAGAGGGGGGGTGAATCAGTTGTCACCGAATTTAAAACTTATTAAACTTATTAATCCTTATTCTCAGATCTAATAAATATCAATGAAAGCATAAATGAACAATAGATCAGAAACACACATAACACCAAAATTTTTACATGGAAAACCTATTAGGGGAAAAACCATGGTGGAGGTCATTCCACAAGATAATACCCTATTAAAAGTATAAGAGAATATGAATGGGGAATGCACATGCATTCAGGCACACTGCCTATAGCTCACTGCTCAATTACAAAGGAAGACACAATATTACAGAAAGGTTTTGATTAAATCCATTAGATTTTGAAATGAGAAAATAGCATATGCTAATGCCTGTTTACAATTACGGTTAAGCACACAAACACTTCTTCACTCTTCTTCACTCTTCTTCACACTCTGCTCTTCCTTCGTATGATCTAAACAATATTCGCACATAAGACTCCAACACTTCTCTTTTTATCACCTCATACACACCTTCAAATGATAAAACAATTTCTCTTATATATCCACAACAAGAGATAACATCATCTACAAGTCAACACCAACAAAAGAATAAAAAAATATAAACAGTCGGCCCAAAACAATAAAGATTATTCATGTGAATCAACCAAGGTTAGCCACAACATAGTGAAGACTGAAAATAACATCCTCAAACATGAACCACTTCAATTAATTACTCTTCGAAGATCCACAACACGCTTCAACGCGTTGTCAGCCAAGAACATGAAAAATATGAACACTCAAGAGAAAATCTTGGATCGCGAGCACAATGATCAATGCAAACGTGCAACATAGATAAAGCATGAACTAGAAACATCACAAGAATCATGAAACACTAGAGAGGCATCCGCAGCAACCGAACCAATTGAAATCACATGATCTTCATTCAGGAACACAAACTGAAGTAATAGAAAAAACTATCAGAAAACAAATCTTCATAACTTAATCAAATCTTCATGTGAATCTCTGAAACTCAACGTGGATAAACTAGATATACTCAACAGGAAACCCTTTAGTCCACAACCTTAGAACAACAACATACTGAATTCACTGACAGACTAAACTTCACTTCACCACTGACAGCTTGCAACACTTCTTATTAGAATTTTCTCAATATCCTCGACATATACAACTTCTAATGCATTAATGCTAATAGTGTTGTCATCAATGACAATCACATATCAGTAACACAACCACAACATCCAACACTATTGTCCCCTTATGTAAGCAAAATTTTGGGGCCAAGGTGGCTAATTATTTTATAGATGGGGAGTGGAAGAATTTTAAGGTGTGGGACCTGTCTTTGAAGGTTTTGAGGGATTTCTTATGTAAGGTTCGGATCCCCTCTTTCCCTAGATCAGATAGTCATTTGGGCCCCTTGTACTAGTGGCAATTTTTTTGTGGCTTCTGCTCTCTTATGTTCTTTGGAAGCACCTACATCTTTTCCTTTCTGGGGGAAGTTGTGGAATAAGAAGTTGATTACCAAAGTGAATGTTTTCTTCTGGCTACTTATGCAAGGTAAAGTTTTAATGCAAGACAACCTTTGTAAGAGGGGGTTTGTGATTCCTAATAGATGTGCTCTTTGAGAAGCTGATGCTGAGAATGCTTTCCATATTATCCTTGAGAGTGATTATTATTTTTTTCTTTGGAGTAAATTTCTCAGACTCTGGGATATTAGTTGAGTCTTTCTGGATACTCTTGCTAAGTTTTTTGATCAATGGACTTGCCCTTCTGCCTCTCCTATTCTACGGGGGTTGTGGGATCTTATGGCCCTACATATTGCTTGGGGATTATGGAAAGAAAGAAATAACAGGATCTTTCAGGAGTCTATTCTCAAGGTGGATAGTCTTTTTATCAAGACCCGTCGGCCCATTCTAGAGAATTTTGCTCTGATTCATTATTATTCTGCTCGGTGTGTCCCTTCTGATTTCCTTGTTGGTTATGAACTTCTGGTAACTTCTAACTAGAAGATTACTTCAATTCCTATTGTGAATCCTAAGTCAAGATCTGTTGCTAGATTGAACACTAGATGGAAGCCTCCTCCTTTTGGGTGGGTTAAAGTTAACTTTGATGGGGTAGCGAAGGGGAATCCAAGGCCTATAGGATGTGGGGGGTGTTAAGAAATGATTGTGGTAGACTCCTTGGTATGGTGGCACTCCCTTTGGGAACTCACACCAATCATTGCATGGAGGCAGAGGCTATTTTCATAAGTGTTAGATATGCTATCAACAAAGGATAATCCAAGTTATGGGTGGAAGGCGACTCCATGAACATAATAAATTATCTACGTGGCACTCATACTTTGAGTTGGAATGTCAACCAACTCATTAAGGATATGATAATCATGTTGCAATCTTGTGATGAGACTTGCATCTCTCACATTTACCGAGAAGGAAACTTGTTGGAAGATTTTTTTGCCAACGAGGCTGTTAGTTTAAATGAATTTCATTCATGGGAGGAGGGATCGATCCTTCTCGAGAAAGCTAGAATTTTATTAATAAATGATGGCGAGGGGTGAGGTGATGCGACACTTATGATCTAGTACCTTTCTCTATTGTGCATGCTTTGTGGGTGTCTTGTTGCTCTCTAGTCTTCAATTGAGTGTTTTTTGTAAGGGTTTTGTGAGTTTTGTGTTGGTAGCCATGGGTGATGACAAGAGAAAAATCAATTTGCATTCATGTGGAGACATTCAAAGAAAGAAGAAGCTTTGGAATATCCTGTGCCATGGTAATTTTACTCCATTTTTGGAGAGATTGCATGGGCATGACCCTAATTCCTCGGAACAATTTGTTTCTTTATGGCATAATCGTAAGCTTAAGGTTAAAGGCCTAGAAGTGGAGGTAAATGAGGATTTGGTGGCCATTGTTACTAGGATGCCGACTGTGGGACGAAAGTTCTTCAAGGATAAAAAGAGTAATGAAGAGGCGATGGTCTAGTTTTTTAAAGATGATGAGTGGAAACAAAATTAATCAAATTAGAGAGGTGGGGTTATGAGAGAACTTCCCTCAAGAAAATTTGGGTGAGCGTTGCTAAGGTGATAATGTGTTATGTGACTCTAGAAGGGAGGTTTAGGGCTATTCTTGGTCACCATTTACTCTCCTCAACCACTTTAGACATGGTTTGTTTATTTCATTCCCTTTCTTTTTATTATCATCTTTGGAGGTCTTGTTGTATGCTCATTTGAAGAATAGGAGGGCCCCCATCCTCCATGAAGGGTTGATTTTATTAATTATGGAGCATGTCAAGACTCTTATCCCTGCTCTGGCCATCAAGGGTAAGGAGAAAGCTTTAAATGATTTTTTTGGGTCATTGGGTTCAGAATCCTCTTTAGATGAGGAGGATGAATGGAACGAAGATGAGGAGGATGTCTCTCCCATGGATGTGACTATGTCTTCGAAGAAGAGGAAGGCGGTTAGAGCTAAGTGCAATAGGACTACTAAGTGGCTGGCCCTTTTTGAGAGTGAGGACACAAAGGTGGGGTTGAGTGATTCTTCTCCCAAATCTATGGAGGTGGTTGTTGGTAAAGATGTTTTTGGTGGCACAGTCTTGAGGTGGGGACACAAGATAATGTTGTGGGTTTGGTTGAAAAACCGAGGAGGTTGTCGAAGTGTATTGCTAATTTGAAGAACAAGGCCTCCAAGGTTCCAACTAAGGACACCAATGTGGCTGGTGAGGATAAGGATTCTAGTGATAAGACAGTGGCTATTGAGGATTCTCCCACGCAAGACATGCCCAAGGAGGAGCAGGAAAAGGAGGTTAAGGGTTAAGAGAGGGAGAGCGGGTAGGAGGGAGAGGGTTGACCAACTCTCTCCCACTCTCTCCCACCCTCTTCCACCCTTTCTCCCACTCTCCCACCCTCTTCCACCCTTTCTCCCACTCTCTGCAACTCTCTTCCACCCTCTCCCACCTCTCTCGCACCCTC